>JAWNNB010001339.1:0-211581 GCA_035043285.1 Drosophila subsilvestris
CTCTCCTATAATCCATCATGGGCAAGGAAAAGATTCACATCAACATTGTCGTCATTGGACACGTCGATTCTGGCAAGTCCACGACCACCGGTCACTTGATCTACAAGTGCGGTGGTATCGACAAGCGTACTATCGAGAAGTTCGAGAAGGAGGCTCAGGAGATGGGCAAGGGCTCCTTCAAGTACGCATGGGTTTTGGATAAATTGAAGGCCGAGCGTGAGCGTGGTATCACCATCGATATCGCCCTGTGGAAGTTCGAGACTGCCAAGTACTACGTCACCATCATCGACGCCCCCGGCCACAGAGATTTCATCAAGAACATGATCACTGGTACCTCCCAGGCTGATTGCGCTGTCTTGATTGTGGCTGCCGGTACTGGTGAGTTCGAGGCTGGTATCTCCAAGAACGGCCAGACCCGCGAGCACGCCCTGCTTGCCTTCACCCTGGGTGTGAAGCAGCTGATCGTTGGTGTGAACAAGATGGATTCGTCCGAGCCACCATACAGCGAGTCGCGTTATGAGGAAATCAAGAAGGAGGTCTCTTCGTACATCAAGAAGATCGGCTACAACCCAGCCGCCGTCGCCTTCGTGCCCATCTCTGGATGGCACGGCGACAACATGTTGGAACCCTCTACCAACATGGGCTGGTTCAAGGGATGGAAGGTGGAGCGCAAGGATGGCAACGCTGACGGCAAGACCCTCATCGAAGCTCTGGACGCTATCCTGCCCCCAGCTCGCCCAACCGACAAGGCCCTGCGTCTGCCCCTGCAGGATGTCTACAAAATTGGCGGTATTGGAACAGTACCCGTCGGTCGTGTGGAGACCGGTGTCCTGAAGCCAGGCACCCTTGTTGTGTTCGCCCCGGCCAACATCACCACTGAGGTTAAGTCTGTTGAGATGCACCACGAAGCCCTCGTCGAGGCCGTTCCCGGTGACAACGTTGGCTTCAACGTTAAGAACGTCTCCGTCAAGGAGCTGCGTCGTGGCTACGTTGCTGGCGACTCCAAGGCCAACCCCCCCAAGGGCGCTGCCGACTTCACCGCTCAGGTCATCGTGCTGAACCACCCTGGCCAGATCGCCAACGGCTACACCCCAGTGCTGGATTGCCACACCGCTCACATTGCTTGCAAGTTCGCTGAGATCAAGGAGAAGGTTGACCGTCGTTCCGGCAAGACCACCGAGGAGAACCCCAAGTTCATCAAGTCTGGTGATGCTGCCATCGTTAACTTGGTGCCCTCCAAGCCTCTGTGCGTGGAGTCCTTCCAGGAGTTCCCTCCTCTGGGTCGCTTCGCTGTCCGTGACATGAGGCAGACCGTTGCTGTCGGTGTCATCAAGTCTGTCAACTTCAAGGATGCCTCCGGTGGCAAGGTCACCAAGGCCGCCGAGAAGGCCACCAAGGTCAAGAAGTAGCTGGTTTGCTCTCACTCAACAATAGTAGCAGCAGCAACAACCAGCGGAAGCGGAAAGCATATAACCAACAACCTAATGCAGACACAACCAACACTCAACAATACCAGCAACAGCAACAAGCACAACAACAACAATAGTAGTATAGCAAGAACACCTGTCCCTGTCCTGAGCAAAATGAACGATAAGATGAAGTTCCACAGAAAGCTAAAGTTTAATTTTTTCCATCGAAAAGAGTTTCGTAGGATACGAATGTCAACAAACGCTGTCGAAGCCGCTTAAATTGGATGCTGGATGATTGATTGGCGGGAACACACACGAAACAAGACCACTCCTCCTCCATTACATCCATTTATATCGATTAAAATTAACCTTTATACTTTGATTTGTATCATTTATCTTACCCTCCTTTTGCACACACATACACAACTACTTTGTATACATGAAAAAAAGAACCAGAATAGAAGCGATAACTTTATTTACAAAAAATAAAAAACCCTATTTTTGTATTTATTCTTTTTTAACCATCTTTTTGGTTTCTTGCTTTGTTGATTTTCAGCCAGCGCTTTATTTTTCTTCCACACACCACCACCGCCGCGCACCGGCCGCACTGTCGTCGATGCCACAAAGTACAAAGTGAATCTAATCTGAATTTGAATCTAATTGAAGAGTACAAGAAATCAATCAATGAAATAAAACTGACAACACAATATACCTCAATCGTTCCAATAAAGTGAACATTTTGCCATTGAAGAGACTAAAAAGTGACTTGTTTGATTTCCATCTCCATCCCTCCCGCCCACATTCTTATAAAAGTAAACAGAAATCGTTTGAATAAATTATTGGTTATTTATTTTCCGACTATATTTGATTGTTAATTATCAAGAACAAAATACTTAAACATATTGTGGCCTATTTCAACTTAAACACAGACTAAATATACTGCCAAAATTTCAACTCATTTCGGCTTACAGAATTTTTTCTGAGAAACAATGGTACAACAGAACACAGAGTGTCAAACTATTTGTCCATCACCAGTGGTGGATCAACGAAATTATAACTGGTTTTTAGGGCAGTAAGACGCGTCGTCCTTGGATCTTCGTACCTGATGCCGCTGGGCGTTACAATGGCACTCTTCATTAGGTACTTGCCGAACTTTTGGATTTGCATGGCTGTGATGCTATCCAGCACCCAGTAGGGCGTCAGATAAACGCGCTCGTCCACTGCTCGTCGTTTGTCGCCAATAATGTATTTTGCCTTGAAGCGATTCTCCGTCAGTCTGGCGCCGCCCAGCAACAGCAGCTCCTTCATGTTGTTGAACTGGATGGGCCGGCAAAGGGGAGACACATAGAAGGTTTCCATGTGCCGGAAGAGCTCGCAGTTGTAGTGGATGCCAAAGGCCTGGCGCTCAGTGCGGCAAATCTGATTTGGGTAGAGGGTGATTTTTACTAGCTCGTCATGGACTAGTCGCAGCTGGCAGCTGGAGACTCACCTCAATGGCACGTGAGAATTTTTTCAATTCATATTTTTCTTCGTTTACCCATTTACCGACACGCAGCGATTCCAGGATCCAGTCGTAGTCGACAATCCAGACGCCACGCATGAGTCCGCGAAGGAGATTCAGTGTGCGGCGCGGCTCCAGGCTAACCAAGTGGGTGGTTCGCTTGGTCACAGTGGGATCCAGCCGCATTCCACGCAACCTCCGTATGGCCTGAGGTTAAAGGCAACGTATTGAGTTGAGTTGTGGGTAGGATTATGCAGGGCCCCGGTGGATCACGCACAGATACGGTTTATTTATGTGTGGGAAAGCCTTACAAATGAAGGGTTGCTACAAACTAACTGCGTGTTGTTTATGTTTCATAAATAATTATTATGGGCAATTAACGATTAATGAATATGGATATTTACGAGGAATTTACAAACAGAACTAAGCTACGCTAGGATTTATAGTCTAGTCTACCGACCCAACTCGTACTACAGAGGCTAGGCTACCAAGGTTGGGGCTCAGTCGGTGTCTCCACAGTGTTACCAACCTTTTGAATCACCTGGACCTGCGCCTGACGCATGTTCGTGTGCACCAGAGTATGGATCACAGTTGAACGGCGATTGCTGCTCTGCGTTTTCTCCGCTACTGCAGCTGATTCAGTTATGGAGGAGGTATCCACGTCTTTGAAGCCAGAGACTTCAGAGCCTTGGGGTGTGAGAAACTTTTCGGTGCATTCACGTTCAACATGAGCAGAAGGACAGCTTATATCGGAGGAAGAGCTGGCGGGAACGGCCAATGAACGACGACGCTTTTTTCCTGATCCGTTGGTTGCATTTTTTCCACCAAGGCTTACACGCTGCTTGTTATTTGACTTTGGGGGTGAGATGGTTACCACTTCGTTGGGCGTAAATAGGCGCCGCCTCTTTGGTTCACTCGGGGGATTCTCCTCCGCCAGAGGTTTGTTCGTCGTCACAACTGATTTGCCGCACTCTCCCAACTCGGCCTGATTGGCCAGCACCAGGGACCGTCGATGAGATGAGTTCAATCTGTCAATGCCCTCGTTGATCACCTCCATGTCCAAGTTGAAGATGGTGCGCCTTCGATTTAAGGTGGTGCAGGACCTGGACCTGCTGCCGGGCAGGCGAGTCGAGCTGAATAGCGGCGGTGTCGAGTGCTCATCTAAGAGTGTGGACGTTTGCATAGTCGAATTGGACAGCGATTTTCTGGCAGTCACATTCAGGGACACGTTCTCGTCTCGGTATTCTTTGCTGATCTCCATACGCTCTGAGGTGTACAGGGTGCCTCGTTTGTCCGCCCGATGGAGAACTTGCATTGGAATTTCGACGCTCATTTCCAGCGAATGTTGTAGGAAATCGGTCTTGTTAAGGACTTTTGCATCTGCCATGGGCTCGTCCAAGTTGCTTATCAATGATGTCGTCATACAGTTCGACTCGGTTGCTTCCTCAACAGGTTCTTCGGCTATCGGATTCTTATCCTCGTCTATGGGAGCCAGCTCCTCGGCAATTGATGCAAATGGATTTTTCGGTGCCAAATCCACAGGCTCCTTGGCAGCATGAAGCAATGAGGTGCGACGACGTGTCATTCGTGACTCTGGCTGTGGAGGCGGAGCAGCATCCGTATTACTGGCCATGGCAATGTGCGCTGAGCTGCGGCGACGCCTTGGGCGTGGCTCTGACTCTGCCTCTGTGGGCGGAGGAGCATCCGCAGTAATAGTCATAAGAACGTGAGCCGAGCTGCGGCGACGCGTCAATCGTGGCTCTGGCTCTGCTGCAGCATTCGCATTGCTCGCTATGGGAATGTGAGCTGAGCTGCAGCGACGCAGCGTGCGTGGCTTTCGAGGCGGAGAAGCATCATGATTGCTTGCCAGCATAATATGAGCCGAACTGCGTCGGCGAGTCATCCGTGGCTCTGGCTCTGCAGGCTGAGAAGCGTCCGCAATGCTGCTCATGGGAATATGCGCTGAGCTGCGTCGGCTACTGGTGCGTACCGGCGTAGTCACAGGAGTGGGCTCTGTTGTGCTACGGCGGGGCCGTGGCTTGGTAGGTTGCGGCGGCTCATCGCTGACTGCGTTCTCATTAAAGTTCAAGATCTTCTGGGCCTGCGGTCTTTCGTTGGAGGCGTCACCAATGTTCTGAGGTTGCTCCTGCACTTGCAATCGATCGCCAGCTGGCAAGGTAGGTGTGCCCAGGGGCAATGGCATATAGCTGCCATTGGATATTCTGTGAGAAGCGAATCGGTTATGGGACTACACTCTCAATAGACGACAAGGACTTACCTGTTGAGTAGTTTAGTGGCTGGCGACTCTGCCGCCTCTTCTCCGGCCAGTTGCTTGTTGTGGTTGAGTGCCTTAAAAAAACGGCTGATGTCATTCTGTAAAAAAAGCAAGAGGCCGGGGGGTTAAACAGGATTACTGTAGCGTACTCTTTAGGATCGTACCTTGGCCGTTGTGGTTGGCGTTCCCAAGGCAGTGCGCTTGCTGCTCGATCCTGGGCCATTGTCGTTCGATGGTGTGGGGGTGACTGGGCGTTTGGGCGGACGTTTGATGAGAAGTTCCGAGCCCGGTTGCATGCACCGAACACGCTGCAAAGGATGGGGCAGTTGATTAATAACTGAGTGCGGCCGGTCAGCTTAATTACGATGGAGCTCATGCCCTTTTTGTTATTGTTCCTGCTGCGGCGGATGCTGCCGCAACTGACTCTGTCAGTCACGTTGGCTAAAAACACTGTTTTATTTGTTTATAACTACGTGATATCAGTGCCGTTACTGGCTTTTGTTTAATCTCTCTAGCGCTTATCTCCTTGCCGCTCGCTCACTGGCTGTCAAGAAGGGAAGATACTCTCGGGTCATCGATAGTTTATGTTTTTTTTTCAATTAAATTGTTTTAAAAAAAACATTTAATCTATTTAACCAAAACAGATGTACCTTCAATAATTATTAGCTGTGGCAATTTCAAACGCATGTCCAAGAAATCATCGCTTAAGACGCTTCCATCACCAACTATCGGGCACTAGAGACGATATACAGCTGCGATACTACCGATAGTTCTACAGCTGCTGCCAGACTTCCAGCGGCGCTGCGCCCTATAAAAATTGCTTTTGGCAGGGCTGTCAGCTCAGTCATTTCCCACTCCTCCCGGCGCGCAATTAGTTCTTAAACTAAGTAAACCACCAACAGTATTACGCATTTCCATTTAAATTCTTGTCAACCCACACACACATCTGTTCCGAGAGGCTTCCTCGAGTGAGCGATAAGGCAACAAGTGTTCACCGACCCACCCATTCACGACTTGGCTTTCGCTGCTACACCAAAGAAGGAGGAACTTTAGAAAACAAAACTATACTATTATTGTTCGGTTCTCCAGCTGCTGCGCAAGCCTTTTGTTTATTCTGCTGAAATACTAGACACGAATCAGTGCACGGCACGGAACGTGGCACTTTGGCTCGAGGGGTGGTGTGTGCATCTGCTGTAAGAGCAAGTAAACAATTAACAGACAAGAAGATTTTGGCAGTGGAGCGACAGCTAGGGAAACAATTAAGAAACTTGTTTTCCCCAACTGCCAGCGAGCACTCCGATAAGTGTCTCAGCCGCAACACGTACATACCTAATTTATAGGGAAGCGCGACAAGGTAGACTATACCCAATAACACTACCAGGCAGCGACTAGCACAGAAGACATCATGATTCAGGGCTACGGACCCGTAACTCAAGCCCTGCTGGGCACTCTGCTCACCTGGGGGCTGACGGCCGCCGGTGCCGCCCTGGTGATATTTGTGCGCGGCACGCAGAGAAGGTCGCTGGACGCGGCCCTTGGCTTTGCGGCTGGCGTGATGATTGCCGCCTCGTTCTGGTCTCTGCTCAAGCCGGCCATCGAAATGGCCGAGAGCTCGCACCTGTACGGCGTGTATTCGTTTTTGCCCGTCTCCGGTGGCTTTCTGCTTGGATCCTTTTTCGTTTACGGCTGCGACAAGCTGATGTCCTACTTGGGCCTGAACAGCACCAAAATGATGATTCAGATGACGCAGTCGAGCAAGGACAAGGCGGACATTGCCATCGAGGACCTGAAGCGGAATGGCAATGGCGAGCGTCTCACCTCAAAGAGTTTGGAAAGCTTCTCCGACTGCTTGAGCGTGCAGCACAGCGGCGAGTCGCGTCGCCGCAAGAAGGGCAGCATCAACGAGCTGGAACAGTGCACCTACACCACCACCGAGGAGGAGAAGCGCGCCCAGGATGCGCTCTCGCAATGGAAGCGCATCATGCTGCTGGTGGTGGCCATCACCGTGCACAACATTCCCGAGGGACTGGCGGTGGGCGTGAGCTTCGGAGCCATCGGCACCTCCAACTCATCCACGTTCGAGAGCGCCCGCAACCTGGCCATTGGCATTGGCATTCAAAACTTTCCCGAGGGTTTGGCCGTCAGTCTGCCCCTGCATGCCGCCGGCTTCAGTGTGGGCCGGGCTCTGTGGTACGGACAGTTGTCCGGAATGGTGGAACCCATCTTCGGTGTGCTGGGCGCCGTGGCGGTGACGTTTGCCAACCTGATACTGCCCTATGCGCTGTCGTTTGCGGCCGGAGCCATGATCTACATTGTGTCGGACGACATCCTGCCCGAGGCGCATGCCAGCGGCAATGGAACGATTGCCACGTGGGGCACTGTGTCTGGATTTCTGATAATGATGTGTCTTGAGGTGGCGCTCTCGTGAGAGGGGGAACTTCCCATACCAAAACAAGAAAATGCCTGCCTCGCTCCGCCGGCGCAGGACTCGCAGCATAGTCTAATGCAAGGATTCCATTGTACTTAACGCTTATTCCTTTTATGTAAATAGAAACAGACTCGCGCATGTGTGTGCGTGCGGCATTGTACAAATCTCAGAAATACTTGGGGTCCCCGGCAGCGCCACGTGGACCAGTGGCCCTAGCAGCAAGCAGTTCCCCGTAAACGTGAATCTAATAATCTAACTTAGAGTTAAATGTTCTATAAATATGCCTGACGACTGGGCCTGCCACAGCACTGCACAGTATCTGCATCTACGAACGCATTCCAGCGAGTTATGTAAATGAGGCGAAGATTTGTTGTATTCTCGGAAAGAATACAAACAGACGTGCATCTGAATTAGGTTTTAAGTTGTCAGCGGCGACCAGTGTGGCCTGTATGTTTTTAAACTGTCTAATATGTAAGCAATAAAACGTAATGTATGCAAAACGATCAGTGCATCTCATCTGCAATCTCGCCTGGACAGGCTTCCTTGGCCCGTCCAACAGTTCCTGGCCCTGGCCCTACGATACCCCGATAAGCAGCGCCCCGGGCCTCGCGCAAAATTAAATTAGATAACACGACGCACGGCACCAACAAAGTGCTTGACAATGGTTGTCACCGATAAGAATCTGTCAGACACGAAAGAGTTCCCAATAGTCGGCGCGGCGCTCTCTGTTTGGGGTACGTACGTGCAATTTCAGACGGCCCATGGCCCTGCGTTGATTCGGTATTTATTTCGGATTAAATCAACATTTTCACATTCACAAGTGTCGCGGAGCAACAGTCAAAGCTGCCTCAGTCTGGCTAAAGACCCAATCTTGGTCATCAAAACAAGTGGCTGATAAGACTCGGGGCCGGCTATCTGTTGAACCATTTCCCCCATACACTTTTAATGGGTTTATTTCTACAATAAAGGAAACTATTTAAGCCTCGAATGACCAATTAAGTGGAGCCAATGCTTCTGTTCGAACACGGCCATAAACTGGTACTTCATCATTATTGATTGCCTCCAAGTTTAGCTGCTTCTATTCCCCCCCCAATTCACAAATACATATCGTGATAATAGCGCGTCGACCTTTGGCTAACAATTATGATTGATAAAGTAGGGAGCACACGGCCGACTCGGAATATTAGATATCAAATGAAGGGAACCAACCAAAAGCTTCTTATCTATGTATGTAGTCCAGGCAAAAAAAAGTAATCTCCACTCACCGTTATCTTGCCGTACAGCTCGGGATACTCATACTTGTGCAAGTTGCTGATGGGAAACTTTTCGGGTTCGCAAATCCTTCGTTGCACCTTGCAGGCCTCAATCCACAATATGGAGACAACCGGTATTTTCCACTCCATGGCCTTTTTGTAGGTCGAGAGCAGACCATCCTTGAAGACCACATGCGTCGTGTTGCTGGGCACAAAAAGAGCGAGAACTTGCATTCAGCACGAGATTCAACTGGTATCGAGACGAAAGATCTGTACTCACCGCAGCAGACGGTCGTTGACCTGGGCCCCCATTTTGGCTATGATTGTCTTGACGCCATCGGAACGATTGTCGTTGCCGCTGCGCACCTCCACGTAGACCACAACTGGGCGCAGGATCTCCGAGAGGGAAGGCGGTGGCTTGGGATTACGCTCGTCGGCACAGATGATATTCTGTTCGGTATGCGACACATCAAACACATTGTATGCCGTTTTGTTGGGACTTCTGCACGACAAAGGACATTAGTTTCGCTCGCACGTGGATAGAGGCTTAACTTACTTTAAAGCATGTATGGCACGCATTCGAAGTGTAGCGCTGGGGCTGTTGAGATCATTCTGGAGACGCGCCCAGTGCCCGCCCTGCTTGGTCGTGGGCGTCGTCACACCATTCGCTGGCAGGGCAGAAGGTCCTTTGCTGACAGAACGAGGTGTCGACGGTTGTGGAACGGCCCGGGGCACGGGAAAAGGCTGAGACGTTTTCGCTGGACTAGTGTGTACTTCAGGCATCTCCTCGGTGGTACGCAACGTATCTATCCAAGAAGAACAAATCTGGTTAGCGATTTCTGGATCAATTTGCCACATTGTTTCTGTTTCAGTTACTACTAATTTTGAAAACTAATTACTTATATAACGAAAAACAAAAAAACACAAAGCCAACCTGCTGACAGTGAGGCTGGCGCGAGACGCTTGGGGTGAGATTCAAAGCAGGCTGCTCTTGCAATGGACGACGCAGTGGCGGCGCAGCGTGCTGGATTTTCAGCTTTTTCTGCTCTGCGTTGGCTACGGTCGCCTCGTGAGTCATCGTTTTCCATGACGGCTTGCGTAGCACGAACTTATCCATGGCCTGCAGGGGATTATTCCGCACGCGCTCTGTTATTGCACAAATTGTTTAGAAAAAGACGCGCCAAAAAATAATGCAGCTATGTGGACGTATTGGCCAGTGTGACCGCGGAAAGAACGAACTTAACCCACTAAGCCCCCTCAATTTAAACAGGAGAACGTCTTGAGTTAAACCGCGGGAAATAATACTGTTTGTATATTTTTTTTGTACATTTACTAATAAAAATAAATATTACCAGGATATCTTTCACATGAAATGCGTAAAACTGTTTCAAGTTTCATAATATTCGTGCGTACATAGAAACCCAATGGGTTAATAGTTCTCAGTCTATGTCCGAAAATACGCACATAAAATACCAAACAATTTTCGGTACTTTTTGTATGGAACAATTATACTTTGACGCCATCTGGCAGAGGTACAACAAACTATACAAGCCGATTAATCTGTAATCGTTTCATATCGCTTATCTGTGGCTAATTCAAATTAAAAAAACTTTAACTTTCGTCTGCTTATAAAATGAAACACGCATCAATTTAATGCATTAAAATGTCTTTTACATAGATATTTTATTCGAACTTATTTACATATGAAATGTATATACAGCAAAATAATAAAAAATAAACAATAAATTGGACTTGCCTAAAGTAGCAAATATACTTGCTTATGACATTCTCATTCTCATCCCCATCTTGCAATTCCGTCTCTCGCGCTTAATTGGGCTCTAGGACATTCTCTCAGTCTTAAACGATTTAAAAAACTATGGCAAAATTTTAATTAGTTATTACAAATTGCATAATCATTAAATCTCTCTGGTTCCCTAAAAGTAATCTGCTGTTAAATCTGTACTAAATGGCTGCATTTCGCATCATTTATCACAAAACTGAGCGAAATGCACTCCACTCCATTCGTTGATCCCCCCGATTCACTGATCAACTGATCCACTGACCAAAATTATATCATAAGCTTTGACTAAATATTCGTAAAACTAATGCTAAACGTTGAATAAATTAGGGCCATCCATGCTGGTCATTCTGTGGGGTAGAGAAAACAGAGTTAGAAAAGAAATTCCGCACACAAATTCAAGCAGACAACTCACCATGTGCGCTGATCAGACTGCGGGCATCCCAGAGCGACATCTGCGACTGCGAGAGACGATGCTGCGGTGGATAGAGCTTGTAGGGGAAGTACGAGTGGTGGAAGGTGGCTATGGGAATGGGCTGTGGCGGCTGCAGGAACTGCTGTTGCTGCTGCTGTAGGTGCTGGGCCGAAATCTTGCGTGAGATCTTCGGCTCCTTCTTGGGCTTGGTGGCCCCGCTGCACGGCTGCTTCGAGGACTTGATGAAGTTGGGAATGCGTGCCAGAAGGCCGCAGTAGTAGGGATCGTCCTGCTTCTTGCGCTGATGCGCGCTGCTCTTCTGACGCTTCTTGTCCGCATAGATTGGTGTCAGCGATCCGCCAGCCTCATAGTCCGGCTAAGGGAAAGAACAGAGGGCACACGTGAGTAGGTAAGCCCATTCAGAGCAACCGCAAACTTACCTTGGGCACGTAGGGACCCTCGTTGAGGAAGGCGGCACTGAACACGCTGCGTCGCCCCTTGCTGGAGTGGCTTGAGTGCTGGGAGTTCTGCGAGTCGTCGGATGCGGCGGGCGTTGGGTAAATGAGGCCCACCTGGCTCTCGATCGTCGAGTAGGGATCCTCGCTGCTCTGCGTGAGCGGCACCCGCATGCCGAGCGCGTCCAGCGACTTGGGCAGCGTCTGAAGGCGACTCCTCAGCATGTCCATGGCCACCACATTGACCACGAGTATCCAGACTGGAGTGTTGATTAGATTGTTGTTTGACTTGACCAGCGACACGGCCGACAGGCACTGGCGCTCCAGGCGGCCCCGCTCCGGATAGCTGCGAGCAAACTCGCGATTGATGTTCGTCTGGAACTTCTTCATGTCGAACAGCTTGGCCGAGGTGCCGCCGCTGAGGGACATCTGCGGCATTTGCATAATCTCAGCGCCAATGACCGTCTCCTCGTTGCCCGGCGAGGTGTTGTTCACGAAGATGTTGCTCTTGCCATACCGCTTGATGAATATGTTGCCTATCTCATCCATTTTCACCTTAAAGCCATCGCCGATGGACTTCTTGATAACCTTCGTCTCGGAGTCGCGCATGGGATTCTCGAAGCCATTCAGACCAATACTGTTTAGAGGAGACTTGAGTTTAGTGGGAAGATTCAGTTGATAGATTCCTGTCTACTTACCGCACTCCGTCGAAGCCGTTCTTGGATCCGTTTATGGTTATCACAGAGGAGCGGGCATAGGCCTTGGCCACGCGTCGATTCTTCTCGAAGACAATTATCTTGGCCCAGATCTCATCGTCGATCTGCTCCCACTTGGCCAGAACCTCATTGATGTGATCCTGTCAGGGTTAAGCCAAAGAATTAGCTTCGGGTTCCAAGTTCCCAAATTTTAGCCACAACTCACCCTGAACAGCTTCTCGCGATCATGCCAGACGTCTTCCTCGTGCTCATCTTGCCCGATGGCATCCAAATTGTCCAGCGAACGCGATATAATCTTGCGGCGTGAAATCATTTTTCTGTGTGTGCTGCTGGCGTTTCCTCTGTCTGCAAGAGAACATTTTCCAAATAAAATTATTATAAATAATTACGAGCGACGCTTCTAGTTATGGACAATTAAGTTGCGGTGGCTCTGGCGGAGGTTCTGGTGCGAAATGATTACCCCCAAGCAAAGGGGACACGCACTCCGCAGATTATTAAGCAATCAGTCCAATCAATCTGTGAGCCAATGAACTCTACAAAACGGACCGGAATGGAACAATCGCTGGGCACTACTCAACTCCTTTGGCCCGACTGTGCTTCAACTTTGATTGATCGAATTGCCAATGTCACCGCCTCTAATTGAGCTGACCCGATCCCGATGCCCGTTGCCAATGCCTTGACAATGCCTTGATTGTTGTTAAACACATTGTTGTACACTTAGTTTTGCATTTTTGAATGCTTCTTCGTTTGCTTGTCAGATCCAGAGACGGAGACGGAGACGGAGCGAGTGGTTGCCACTTGCATGGCATTACAATTGGCCATTTGGGGTTTTCTTCAAAGTCAAACTGATTTGTTTATGCGTCGCACCATTGCCAACGTTTTGTGACAAAATCCAGTAGTGGCTCTGCCCGCCGGTCAGGTGTAGTGGCGGTCAGACACGTGATTGGCATTAATTGTTGCTTCATGCGATTTACCAATAAATGTGTGTCACACACATCGACTGGCAATGAAAGTGAGTCTTGGCCTGGAACAGATTCCGTTGCCCATTAAACTGTATCGATGAAGCCGCCACCACCCACCCCCCTACCACTCCACACGACTTCCCATTCCCATTCCGCATCTTAGATGTGACATTTCTGAGCGTGCACAAATTAAGGGCACGACACGCACTGCATTTTCTAATGCACATCCATCCACCAGCACCAGAGCGAGCTTGTCGTGGCCCAATTTAAATGTTTTCTCAATTACCCAGAACTGCAGGCTGAAGTTTAACGATTGTCCCGTTCTCGTCTAGCATTCGGAATCGTCGATTTGTGATCCCAATTCCCATTCCAATCCCAATTCCAACCCCAATCCATTGAAGCCGCCGACCCCTTCTTGGCTTTTGGCTTTGGCTTTCTATTTGCCCTGCGTTGGCGTTGGTTCTTTAATTAACGGACAGAGAATGGCCATAAAAACTGATAAATGTCACGCACTTGGCTGTCTCCAAAGCAATCGGCGATCGAAGATCCGTTTTGGCCAGAGCCCGAAAATTTCCAAAAAAAACACAACTGGTTTTTTTTATTTTCGGTCTGTGTTCTGTTTTGTGCTCTTGCCAAAGTCTAGATTTATGGCAAATAATATTCAGTTGGCCAATCTAGACACGCCTACAAGCACCATCTTTTGACACATTTGTCGGGTCTTGGAAATCTGCGGAAAAAATCTTTGTTCTAGTTTCGAGAATCTAGATGGAATCCATGAATAATCTTTACTACAAAATAGATGGCGTAAATGTTGAATTGAGATGAAGATGAAGAAAAACTATGCTAGATCCGAGTTCTCATATTCATTTGCACGGATAGTAGCTACAAAAAAAAAGCACTTGGAATGCTTTATGAATTGCTGGCCATCGTTTGCTGATGACTCCACTTTCATTCATGACTCAGTGGAGTGGCTAATGGATTATCAAAATATATCATTGCCGACGAGCCACGACTTTGACCTCTTCGCCTGATGGAGTAGAGCAGAAACCCCCAAAGGCTGCCTGTATTCAGTATTCAGTATTCCGTTCTGTCTGTTCTGTTTCATCGGCTATTTTCGAATGATGTGATTAAGTTTTCGGTGTTCCTACGTCAATGGGTCGAAATGCCATAAGGCGCGCTTGTCCGCTTTTTGTTCTCTTTCGACTGTTATTATGAACATACATATATTGTATAATATATACGCATAACATTTCGTTCTTTTCACCAAACCCATCCCCGTTTGCCAGAGAACTTTTTTGCGGTATGGCTGTTGCTTTTTTGTTGCTGCTGCTGCTGCTGCTGCTAGCTCCTAGCTGCTGCTGCTGCTTTTGCTTTTGCTAATAAGTATATAAAATCTTTTTGTATGCCGAACGTGATGTTGATTTTTTGGCGATGATCGCATTCAGCCAGAGAAGAACCACCACAGCAACAGAGGGAGAGGGAGAGGAAGAGAGAGAAAGATGGGGGCAACAAATTTAATTATCTAGCTGGCCTTTTGGCTCGAGCAAAAGCTTAAACTGCATTTAACAATTAAAACTTCCTCTGACATGGCCAAAAATGATTTATCCTATGCGCTGATCATACCCGGCTATTCGTATGGGTCAGGGGTATATTGTGATCAAACGAGATTTGAAACAAAGAGAGAGCAGATTGTGGATAGTTTCCAGTTCTTACTGGCTTATCCATGTATCCATTCACAGTGTTATCCCCCGATTAGTTTAGGAATCCATTGGACAAACAGCGGGCACTTGAAAGGGCTCATCTCTCTCTCTGGGTTAACCTCTTGAGTGCATCAAGTGCTAATCGATCCGATGATCCCCTCCTGTCACGATCGTGACTCGCTTCCTTTGCTGTCAGCCAAGCGAAGCTTTTCCGCATGCCCCTGCTTATTCCCAAAACCCGATTGCAATTAATTATGTAAGCTCTCTGCTCTCCGCCCCAAGGTCGTTTGTGGGTATTTTTAGCAGCAGTCGCTGAAACTGTTCTGTGCGTGCGGATGCGACACGTATCGTAGAACGAACGGCGTGGCGCGGTGCGGCGTACCAGTTACCAGTTATCATCCAAGGCCGTGTGGCGCAGAAGGAAGTCTTTTGGCCGCTGTTAGCAGCTCCTTTGTCTGCGCTCACTAAGCGGCTTACTTGCGGTGCGCTGCGACTGGGACTGAGGCTAATTGGGAGGGGGGGCCTATGAATCATGGCGCTCACTGCAATTGCGCAACTGGGGCTATGGCTCTGGGTCTGGCATGTGCCACACCCACATAACACTACGAATATATGGGCACGAGCACCATAGATGCATTTGGGAGGCCTTTCAAAGCTTAGCGCGTGTCGGTGTCCGAGTTGCAGTCATAGACTTTGCTTGTCAACCGGAGACTGCGGGTCTCCGCACCCAATTGCAAGCTGCTCTCGTTTTTTGCCTTTCTGTTCGAGTTTCTGTTTTTGTGGCAGTCTTTTCTGCAAGTTCTTGACGCCCCAACCTTGAAGTTGAACTGAATGTACGAGCACATATCTGAACAGATCTGAACGGGATCTAAACGGGTCTCTCTGAATATTTGCCCCATGCGTTCGTTACACGTCCGGCTGGAACGGGTTTAATTTTTTGGCATTTATCATCGTTCGCGAGCAATATTTTTGCTCTTACTTTTGATACCAATAAAATGTGTATTTGGCAGCCAGTTTCTGATGCATTTCAAATGGCAGGGCGGACAATTGTGCAGGGCGGGGTGGGTGGGTAGGGTAAGGTAATTTAATGCGGCCACAAAATAATGATGGAGCCAGGCACCAGAGAGTACTCTTTTGTTTGTATTAACTGGTCGTTCGGTTCGTCGCTGGGGGCACTTGAAACAAACAAAAATCAACAAAATTATATTACAAATTTAAATTTAAAATTTCTTTTCAACTGCCACCGACGACGCGTCGGTCGGATACAACGGGATGCGAGATTGCCTTTTAATGGTACAATGATTTCAAATGAAATAAAAACAAAAGTCCACAAGCACAACAAGAAATCTGTTTGACTCTGAATTTGTTTGCACAATGTCGTGAGGGGGGTGTTGTGGCGGGTGTTTGTTCAATTGTTGCAAACACAACAATAACAATAACAACAACAACAACAACATTAACAACAAAAACAGTGGCATCTGTGGCTTACATATTTATGAGTTGGCACTTTGCCTCCTCCTCCTCCCACTCCTTCTCAGACGTCTGCAAAAGTCTTCTCCATGAGAGCATGGCGACAAAAAGCGAAAAGCAAGAAAATTAAAATTACATATTGTTACTGCACGACACGATGATCATAACACAATGATCATCACACTGATCATGCTGTTGCTTGAAGCAGAATGAGAAAACGATGATGATGAGGAGGGCACGCAACTCCATGGAAATTCAAGTGGGAAACACACACCAAGAGCGAAGAGAAGTGTGTGGTGTGTGGTGTGGTGTGGTGTGGCTATGGGGCACGTGTAAGTGTCATAACCATCGGGGAGTCTGTTTATTTATATAGGGTAGCACGTAGGGTGTACTTTGATGAATGAACTCCATCTGAGGCGACTTTTGCCAGTGTGTGGTTGGATATTTTTTATTAATTCTTTAAATAAGTTTTTTCTTGGGTAACTTTTGTATGTTTCTATCGATTTTCTTTATATGTTTTGACAGCTTTTAAAAATCGTAAGCACAGGTTTACATTTATATAATTTTGTCATACATTTTATTCCATCTGGTTTAAGCATTTTTTTAATAATTTTCAGCCTTTTGCTCCCATTCTTATTTTGGCATCTGCTCCACTTCACTTTGTTCCGCTCTTCGTGGCTCTTCTCTTCTTTCGGCTCGACTTGGCTTTCATCTCTCTGTGGGGCGGGAGTTTTTGTTTTTGTGTGTTTTGCAGTCTGCACAATGCGGCGTATGCGCAATGTCTGCTCTGTCACTTGATGTGCATGTCGAGCGGATTGCATCATCATCAACATCATCAGCTGCAGAAAACAGCGGCAGAAATACTGGCAACAACCGTGGCAGTGCCAGCTGCCTGGGGGCACCTTTTTGCGGTTGGAAAAATCGGCACACGAAAATTATAAATTCCGATTTTCACTTGCCGCCATGGCTTTCATAATATTTTCACTTATTTCTCTACAATTGCACGCTGAGAATTTGCAATTCTCACCAAAATATTTCGTGCCAGGAAGGCGTCAAAATAGCGCAAGAAAAAGACACAAAAATAAATCACAAACAAACAAAAAAAAAGAAACCCAAAAAAATAGAGACAGAGAGAGAAAAAGAGTTGTTGCACAGCACTTTCGTGTGGCTTCAACATTGCCTTGGACTTCCGCTTTTGCTGTTGCTATTGCTATTTGCTATTTGCTATTGCTATTTGCTATTGAGTGATTATTATTATACAGCTCCGACATTGTTTTTAGTGTTCAAATTACTTGCAAAAATCTCTTTGTATGTGGCCAAGCACGTTTCGGGTCTCGATTGCTGGTCTCTGGGTCTATTCTTAGGCCCAAACAAGTGCCGTGCCACAATGTTCTTGAACAACGCATAAAATGCCTAAAATAATATTAGAATAGGGGAATTAGAGGAGATGCCAAGAGATGAACATGACGGGGCTGGTACGAGTATACCAAATGGATTCGGTTAATTAAAAGAGTCTCGTTGGGATCGTTATGGATCGCCCATAATCTAGCGCTACAATTAGTCATCGATGCGAGTGCGATCGCAATTTGGTTATGCTAATTCTTAGGCATCAACTGCAGTTGCCAGTTGCCAGTTGGCAGTGGATAATTGACAGTTGCCTGTTGGCATTTGGCCATGTTTTATGATTCACCAAAGACCCAAAGATACATTCAACAATCCAACTCTCCAGCCCCGAATTACATCATAGAAATGAAAACTCTTCAGACTGATTTCTGCCAATCAATGTGGCAGCCAGCCACAATGCATTCGTTCTGTATTCGGTATTCATTATTGTATATAAATATAATTAAAGAGCAGGAAAAGACCCATAACCACTTCAACAAAGGCCGCACCGCAGTAGTTTATAATTTTGTGTGTATTTTTCGCTATTAATTAGACTCCATTAATTTCGGGTTTCAAATTGAAATTGAGCCGTCGCTGGCACAATCAAACGCATAATTAACAATTGCGTGAATAATTGGGTGTAAAATTCTAGCAAGGCGATCAATAGCCACCGATATCTGCGCTCGGCACTCTGCGTGTGGAGTGGACATAATTCAGGGGCAAAAGACTTAACAAATGACAAGACATTGGCCCGAGATCGAGCCACCAGCAGCAGCAGCAGCAGCCATCAAATGTAGGCCATCGGAGCTAGAGCTAAAGAAATGTGTTTTGGCTTTTTGGTGGCCTAATTAAGCTTTCATTTGGCATGCAAATATATCTTTCGCTTCGCTCCCCATTCCAGATATCTATGCAGAACTCTGGCAGATAGTAGTTTTGGAATATATGGATGGGAGTATGATTCAACAACAAAAGACACAAAACAAAAAAAAGAACGGCGCATAGGCCAAAGACCCCCGGAAGATGTGGCTGGGCGATATAGTTGGCCAAAAGGGTAGAACAACGACAGTCAACAGACTCAAATCACATGACGTGAAGCGCGATCCGACAGCGCAATTTTATTGCCAATCTTTGTATCTCTTTTTGGGTATGGGGGAACTTTGTATGCATCAAGTGTTTCGGGCGAAACAGAAAAGATTATATCGCTCATAAATTCTGTCCAAGGCAAAAACTGATCTCTCGGCGGCGGCGGCAGGAGGCTCTCCCTCCCCAGCGAAGCTTCGAAGCTGAGCTGACATTTTTCGGTTAATAAAGATATGAAATTATATTAATGCAAATGCTAATCTGCGTGTAAATTAAGCACACGCATTGCGGGGACGGACAACAACAGGTTTTCCCATCCACAAGAGTGGGGACTGGGCCGCGATGAAGGTTGCTGTGCTGTGCTGTGTGCTGTGTGTGTTTTTCACAGTCTGAAATGTAAGTAGTGCTGTGTGCATGCGGCTTAGTTTCTATTTTCATGTCCAAAAGAACCTTTTGTGCAGGCCAAACACAAAAGACTCAGGCAACGAACTTGATTTTGTAATTTACATGCAAATACATGGCACACTATCAGATATGCTGAGATATATATATATACTACATGTATACATACATATAGACGAGCTGTGTTATATTCTCTTAAGCTTTTATTTCACACTCATGGACAGCTGGTTATGGCCTTTGGCGTTTAGCACATCCACAGATACACACAAACACACACACACACACACACACACACACAGACAAAGATATAAACGATAAAAGCCATGTTTATTTATAAGACACAGCCAAATGCTAATTACAAAATGCCTGCACACTTGGCGTCTCGTCTTGGACAATTTCCAGAAATGGTTGCCAATCAAATCAAATCAAATGAAATCTTCTCTGTCCGTTCGAGCATGCTGCTTGCTTGCATTCATTTCAATTAGCGACAAAATCAATTTAGCCAAATGCCAAGGTCGCCTCTGGAACAAATCGAGACAGAGACAGAGAGAGAGAGAGAGAAAGGGAGACTCACCCTGCTTGCAATGTGCAATGCGGCGTATGCGCAATGTCCGTCGTAGTCACTTGTATCCGATTAATTCACTGTTTTGTTCTTGTGTGCGTTGGGGGTTTGGGATTCTAGTGTCTGATTCAGAACTCGGCTCGTAACGCCCACCAATCAAAGAGACACCAAATCAATCACCGGACCAAGTTTCTCCACACAATTATGCGCTTAACTTTTCTTGATTGTGTGTTTGTATTTTTTGTTGTTACGTTACATTCGTTAAATAATACGTGGGGCTTGTCTTTTGTTAATTTTCTTTTTGTTTTTTGTTTTTTGTATTGTATTTACACAGCACTCTCAGAACTCTGCTATCGCGACTCAGACGCGACGTCCGTCTGCTGCTGCTGGCTGCTGAGGCTCTGCTGTTTGTTGGTTAGTAAGTCGCTCGCTGGGGGGAGTTAGGCGTGGTAGAAGCGCGCGCAAGAACCGCTCGCCGCAAGCTGTGTATTTCAACTGGCGAAGTAACGGTGTGCCAGGCCACAAGACAGCACCGCAAAAGCACCAAAAAGCACGCACACCACAGCCGAAGAACAGCCGAAGCAATCGAGGCAAACGAAGCACGAGGCTGCAGCCCAAGACGAGCCCAGCCGAAGTGAAGCCCCCGTCTGTCTGTCAGAAGCTTGCCGACAGCCGAGCAGCGACATTCACTCTCTGCAGAGCGGCATGACGCACTCTCCGCTCACCGAAAACCACTGAATATTCTGTGAGTTGTGCCCAGATGGGATTATATCATATAGAAAAACTCGAAAGATCACTTTTGTTGCTAAAAATATAAGCCAACAACCCAAAGCTAGCAATCATTTTACATGATTCAAGTAAAGTTTAAAGTTTCATGCTTAAAGTGGATCTTCCAGGGTATCCACAGGTGCTACACCCCCCAAAATAGCTTTCCTTTGCTTGGTTTTTCGGTTGATTTTACCATTTTGAGCGTGTGAATTAGTTCTGATTTGATTTGAATTGATTTCCTTGCCGCTCCCGTGGCGGATGTGTCGCTGGGTATTTCCCCCCAGTTCTGTCTACGGCGACAGGTTACTTTATTTGGCATGGGATTTCTTTTGATTAACTCAGCGAGCGACATAATTCAGGCTCGAGCCTCAGACTTTTATCCGTTTATGGCACTTGGCAGGCACTTATATGGTGGGCCCCAGACTCGAATGCAGTATGCTAAAAATCTAAAATTGAAATATGTAGCTCCACAGAGAAACAGAATGAATCACGGGGCATCGGTTTGGTTGGGGGTGTGGCAGCACCAGCACCAGCACCCCAAAATGTACGCATCTTAAGAGTACGGATGGATTTCCCTTTCACAACAACTCAATTATCATGCTGCCAAATTGATTGTTTTCTTGGCATTGCTGGTGCTGGCCAGTTGTACTCGTAGTCGATGCCGTCGCTGAGCTAACACCGAAAGAATGCCGATAGATTGGGCTTTAAATAGAACTCCTCAAGTGTCCGGCTGTCATAATCAATGTTCATGGGTGGGTATTCAATCACATTAGATCTTGTACAAAATGAAACGTAACGAAAGGCTGCGATGTGTGGCAATAATTGCCCAAGAATGCCGCCTCCTCCCCCTCGCGCTGACCATGTTGTAATCCAGTATAATAATTTTTGCAGCCAAGCCACTGCCTTGTTACTGTTTTTTTTTGTTATTTCAATTAAAGCCAAAACAGCAAGCGGCAAATGGCAACAGCTATGACTACAGTAGACAATGGGAGTTATGAGCCACTGGGTGAATGGGAATGTTCGGGTGGCAGGTTGCACAGAACGGTGGGAGGGCGGTGGGGGGGGGGGAGGAACAAGAGCATGCCAAGCAGGTCGTTGTTTTAATAATCATTACAAATTGCTTTTGGCGGCAACCGAACGAACGAACGAGCGGACAAACGGCCAACGAACGACCTTGCTACATTAAAAATACACACACAAAAATAAACCAAAATAAACCCAAAACAGAAAACCGTTTGGGCCACAAGTGGGAGAAAACGGCTAGGCAAATTTTTAGCCAACATTTTTGGTTTTTGGTTTGGTTTTAAAACTTGAGAAATTAGCAGCAGCAGCAGCAGCCGAAATTTGTTAATCGAAAGGCAGAAGAAAACATTTTCTCTTAGTTCTGGCTGCTGTTTATTTAAACTTGGCGAAAAGCAGCCGTCTTAAGCGAAGATTTAATTACTCGTTCGCTCTTTTTGTTTGCGCTCAGCAATACCAACAATAACAATAACAAAATTATTAATAATGAATTGTTTTGCATGGTGTTTGGAGGCGCCTTTGTTTTAGCCCATGTTGTACAAACAATTTCCGCATGGCACAGTCACAGTCACAGCCACAACCAAAACTCTGCCTGATCGTGTTGTTTGTCTTGGCTTCTGCCGCGATTTAAATCGCAATCGTTAATTCGTGCTGAAACACACACAAAAACACAGAGACGGTGGGGAGGGGAAAACAGAGTTAAATAAACTACACATAAAAAGCAAAAAGGAGAGGCAAGTTCTTGGTCTCTCTGCGTATTGTGTGGGCCGAAGTGGCGTATGATTGATAAGCATTGAGCATACGTCATGGTGACCGCCCTTATTCCTACACTCTGCCCACAGCCACCACAGCCACCACAGCTGAGTCCTTCACAGAACTGTGCAACTATGATTCAGCTGTGACGCAAACCGAATTATAACAGAAACCATCAAAAGTTGATACGCAAAAGTGAGCAGCCGCCAGAAATGTCAACGACACCGCCTGAAAAGACACCAAAAGTAAAGGTCAGACCAGCTGCTGCTGCTGCTGCTGCTGCTGCTGCTGGCTCCGGACAACCTTCAGATTGTAATTTCACAAAATGTTGTTCGGTTTCAGGTTTAACTTTTGGCATGCACGGGACGCAATGCAATTTAAGAGCTTTTTAACGCCCAGCCAGAGACCCGAAAGAAATACGATTCCAATACGACAAAAAATAACCAAAAAGAATCTAAAATCGAAACGGTAGCACGGCTGTCTGTCGGTCTCTCATGGGGTTGTCAGAGTTTGTTTGCTGGGAAAAAGGTTTCTCGGCTTGGCGAGTGTTAATTGAACTGACGGTGGTGGCGATTTCCGTGTGCCGCTGAGGCCTTGGGGCCTGGGAAACTGTATAGCAAATCCCCTTTTTGGGCACTCAATGTAAGACACTTTTGGCCATAATTTCATACTCAATTAGCCTGAGGCGTTAACAATCATGTCCAGCACACAGAGTGACCAGAGTGTGGCCGATTCTAAGCGGTAATTGGTATTAATTAGTTCTAGAGCAGCGCTCGAACTGGCCTTGGCGTAACGAAGGAAATGGTTGTGGTGGTGGTGGTGGTGACTCACAGCGAGAAGAGTTTTTCACATGTCAACGGACAAAATGCTGAAATCCGATGGTTGTCCGCGATAAGAGAGAGCCCACAAGTGGGGGAGGGGACTGGCTGGCTGGCTGGCTGGCTGGCTGACTGGCTTGTTCGATGATATCAACAACATGCGCCACGCTCTGACAACAAACATTCATTTCACACGCTGCAACGTGCCAAGGTGCAGGTAGGAGCATCTTCAGCTTCAGTATCATCATCGGCATCGGCAACACGCTGACTTGCAACATGGCCAAACAAGCTGTAATTAAGTGTCAGAAGGAGGCGGGTAGGGGGCACCGCAGGCACCCCATTAGAAAGAAGACAGGGCATGCAGCAAGTGGCACAGTTCCATAATCGTAACTGGCAACTTGCACTTTTACTTGCATTAGAAATAGAACCAGAAGGAGCGTACAGACCCCTGGAAGAGCACCCGGACACGGCGCACTCCAGTTCCCCAGTGGCTGGGGCATGACAACCTGAAGAGTAATTGCAGACATTATTCATGGCTCAAGGCCATGTTGTAGCAAATGAAATTCGTTTTCAGCACCTCACTTCGAGGCACCGAAGCACCAAAGGAAGAGGAGTTGGCTTGACTGGCTCTCAGCCTGGCCCGGACTTTGGCGCTGCTCTTTGTCTAGAAGATGAATGGCCCCCGGGCAGCAGCAGTGCTGCTGTTCTCTGATAGCACGTTATGGCAGCTTATTAATCAAGTTGCTGGCGAAATTAGCACAGGCCAAAGAACTAAGCGCGGTAGCAACTGAAACCGAAAGCAGAAAAAAACAGTCAGTCCCCCAGAATGAGTATCCCATCCACATGCATCCATCCATCCAGTCGGAGCAGAGAATGCTGTCGGCAGGCAACGATGTAAGTTTAATTATAATAAATGTCAGAGCTAAATATGCAATTAAAGCAAATGTAGGAGTGCATTTAATTGAATGCACTCGATCAGAAAGCCCAAACAAGTGTAAAGCTGAGGAAAAGACAGAAATTAACATAAATTATAAGTGCAAAGGGAACTTTTGGGTTTTCAGCTGTAAAATATATCGAAGAACTGTCCTTATAGAGTAAGGAATCGATACACAATGACTATAAGAACCAAATGAGGCTCAGTTTAGTTCCATGAATACTTTAACTAAATCGTAACTGAATTAGAATTAGAATGAAGGCCATCGTCTGTCTGCGCCATGTGACAGTGTGACATCAAACATCATTCCAATGCGGGCTAATGCATAATTACCGCAATTAAGCTGTCGCCAATGCAATAACGTTGAACTCAACTCGACTTCGAGTCACTTTAAGTAAACTAATTAATGTTCTAAGATTAAGGCGGGAGATTGCGCTAATTGCAGTTTCAACGCGTGTTGCGATTGCCATCGATATGGCACAGAGCGCGGGAGGGTGCCACATCTTAGACTTGCATCTTGCATGATTTATAAATGCGATGCCATTGCCACACACACACACACACACACACACACACACACACACACACACAGATATGCAAATAGAGAGAGATAGAGAAGGAAGCTGCAAGTCATTAGAGTGCATCCCCCCGTGGTTTGGGGGGTGCAGGGCTATGGCGTGGGCGCCTGCTGCCCGACTGTGGGGACTTCTGATTAATGTGCCCACTTGGGGGCCAGAAAGCGAAAACGATAAGGATTGCTACTGGCCAACTGGCCAACTGGCTGGCTGGCTGGTCATATGCAATATAAATTTATTGCCTGGCAGGGCAAATACACAAACACGTATGTAAATCAATTATTCATGCCCCAACAAGCAGAACAGGCATGCCCCAACAGGGTGAATGGCATAAAAATGTCATAAAATTTGTGGCAATTACAAGTAGCAGCAGGCGATAAATATGAGCGTCAACGTGGCCCAGGATCACTGGCGTTAGGCCTGCCCTGAACCTTGGGCTAGAGCCAGGACTTTGCAGTTGCAGTTGCATCTTCCACTGACCACTGACCACTGACCATACCACACTCGTATTTCAAATTGCAGCTCTATAAATAAATGCGTGAGTGATTGTGGCGCGTTATCGGGGACTTTGGGACTGGACTGGACTTCCATTAAGTTTGACTTATTTATAGACAGATGGATGGATGATTTATGATTTATGGGGCAAGCGAAACGCGCTCTCTATCACTTTTTCGCTCTGTGGCCCCACCACCACGCTCGTATCACGCGATCCATGAGCATATTCTAAGCCAAATCTGCATACTGGTAGCTAAATCTGATCTATAACATATACTTGGTCGAACTAATGACACGTGTACTTGTGTGTAAGTCGCTCTAAGCCGCCATATGAGTATGCAAATGCTGTGGGCCCCCAAACAGGCTGTCCTTGAATAATCATCATCCAGACAGTCAGCCAGCCAGACAGTCAGCCAGCCACAATCTTATACAATACAAAACGATCGTACATACTCGTACATATGTACATATGTATGTATATGCAAACCAGCGACAATCAGTTGTATTTTATGGCAGCCAAAAATTCTATTGTAACCTGTTTCTTCTTAATTTTATACACATATTTTTGTGCCTGCCCGCTGACGCGCTCCATCTCTGGTCTTACGTCAAATACTAACGCACGGATCCAGCATACAGTAACCAAGCAGCATCCATGCGAGGAATGATATCAATCTTTATGGTTCACATAGTATCACTGATAGAAACCGAAAGGCTGCTGCTGCTGCTGGCTGTGGCTGCCGTATCCCCAAGACTCTTGGTTTCTATTCGTTTGCTTCGTATTAAATTAATTCTTTAAGTCTCTCCAGCTGCGTGTAGTTTGTAGTTGGCCCATGAAAATAAAAGTGATTTGTTTTCTTTCGTTGGGATTTATTTTTACATTTCTGATGGCACCAACATACATAGTCGGCATCATCGGCAAAAACTTGTTTCAGCTGTTTGATGAATGCGCAACTGTTGGCCGCTTTAATTGTTATTAATCTGCTGCTCTTTAATGGCATAATTAAATAAACAAAAATAAATCAAATCAAATACCAATAGCAAGAGGAATATTTAAAAAAAAGATCCACCCGCCTACTACGCCATCTCCTTTGGCTCGTATGGTGATGGCGATCGCATTGAAGGGGCACAGAGGCATGATGATCATGAGCATCGTCCATCAGCAACGCAATCTAAAAACGAAGATCGATCTGCAAAGTGGGCGTGGGCATTCATTCGGAACCTAGTTTGACCAAACAAAAGATATTTAATTGAATCGGCAATGAAAATAAAGACGAAGTTGGGAATACACTTTTTGGAAGAAATTCCATTCCTAACACCCCATTTAGGCTTTTCATGAGTGATCAAAATAACCTACCACAAACTTCTCGCATTAGAAAAAGGAACCCCTCCTCTACAGGGTATCAATATAACACAAAATATATTGCCTGCAAAAGCAATTAGTGGCATTTCCTATTTGGTTAATGTGCAGAAAATTAAAACGGGTGTGCTGTGTGCTCTGTGTAGCATTTTGGCATTTGATTTGAGCTTTGGCACCAAACCAATAACCAAATGTAGCAGAAACCACAATGGAGGATGGGGAATGGAATGGCGGAATGGCAGCAAACAAAACGGAAGATTAATGGAACTCGAGTACATGCAGAGATCTGGCGAATCCAATGTTAATGGCGCTTTAACCCACCCGTAAACCGTTTCGGCTTGTCATAAATGGCTCGATTCTCATGCAGTTTGCGGCATTTTTTTGGCAACAACTTTTACTTCCGCTTGTTGTCTGTTTTCCAGTCCTTCTCCGCTGAATGGTTTAATTGATTTCTTTTCATTGATTGTCGAAGCGACATTAATTGCTCGACAACGTAGGCCCGAACAAGTAACCAAATAACCAAAATATCTTGGAGTTTTGCGAGTGAAACAAGCATTTAAAATAACACATAATTGAGAATGCTGCTGGGACAAAGAACGGCTGTCTGGAAATGATTGTGTATTGCCTAGGGCCAGGCCAGGAGAGGCCAGCAATAGAACTCCACACGTTAATTGAATTAACCAAAAGCATTTATTGTCTTATGCTGCATTTAGCTAAAAGATAATTTGCATAAATGCCCAATCGATCATTATTATCGGGTAATCGATTGCTTAGTGTCAATTTCACTTTTTCGGTTTCACTTTTATTTTTTTCATTTGAAAAGCAAAACCGCACACACAGCCGACTGGAAACTTGTTTCCCCTTTCCAGCATTATGACATAATGTACTACAAATGTATTTGATTTTATTCTGTTCTATACCCAACCCCCGTATCCCGTATCCGGTTCAGACATTTTGGCAAAAATAATACAATTATTAAGTTTTATGCTCGCCGCTTAGTGGTTTATAAATTCTCGCGGCTTAAACTAGTTTTACGTGAAATATGAAACGGTCATAAAAACAAAGGAAGAAAACAAAAACCTCTACAACCAAACGGGCTTTAATCGGGTGGCTTTCGATAACTGTCTATCGAGTGCCACTACACCCACTAAAAAGTTCAAAGTTCGAGCCGCAATACGAGCCGCACTGAGCCGCACGCATCTTCCAAGTTCAATAAACGTTTGTGTGATCCGTTGATCTCTGTTCAAGTGTTTGCTTTGCTCTACTGTTGGAATATTTATTAACAAATAAATGCTATTAAATATTTACTATAAATATGTACATATTTATATATGTATATCTGTATATTTGTGGGTACACTTTTGTAAACTGGTTCGATTCGTATCGTGGAATTTGCATTAAGTATTTAACTTTTACCGTTATGCATTGATAATCTTGAAAATAAAAAACTGTCAACTGAAATCGAAAACGAGTTTAACCAGATCAATATGAATGTTCGCACTCGCATCGATATGAATACATAGCACGAAAGGAAAGAACTCTCTAGCCGAAAAAAAATTAAAATGTAGCGACTCAACCGGAATCTGGACATGGCAACCAACAAACCGCAAGTGCAATAAACACACACAATAAATATATCTACGAAATATATGTACAATAAAATGTAGCAATGGGTTCTTGGTTTTTTTTTTTATTCAACAGGAATTCCCGCTGACTGGCGGCGCGGCAATGTCATGCGGTGACCTTGCCTGTGCTGCTGCTGTTGCTGCTGCTCTCGTGACGTCACACATACTCGAACATATTTGTATCGATATTTCATAATGCTGCTGATGCCGTGTGGGCTTTTGAATGTAGTACCTGTTCTTCGGCATGATGCGGGCCATCAACCATCCCAACCATCGATCCACAGCTGATGACGTGGTTGTATTTATTAGTCATCATATTTCGTGTGTACTTTTTTTGGGCACAATTTGATCAAACCATTGAGCAAAAAGTTTCCATGGGCAGCAGGCCTTTTCCAAGGACTCTGCTGCCCACTCGCAGAAGAACCAAACGACGCCCATCCGATCTGCTCGTTTAAGTTGTTTATGGGCCAGAGAGCAGAGAGCAGAGGCAGAGGCAGCGCTCCATTGGGGCTCGTTTACATAGTTGATGGGATGTGCTTGATGTGTCCCCGGGGCTGGAGTTGGAGCTGAAGCTGGAGTTGGCGTTGGAGCACCCTTGTTAACATGATGGGCAGCAAATGGGCAGCCAGAAAGTGAAACTGAAATCGAAAACTATTTGCGAAAATAGAGCAATAAGTTGGTAAGGCACCAGGACGCGGACGCGGACGCGAACGCGAACGCGAACGAGGACCAGACAGCGCGCACCCAGAGAGAGAGCGAGAGATGCGTTGACAACGATAGCAGGCGGCCAACAAAGTTATTAACCGAAAGCTGAAAGCGTGACAGAGCCGCAACGGCGAAGGGAACACAGTGGAACCTTAGCGCATTATTTTATTTCGAATTTAATGATGGCTAGAACTCTTGTCGCCCTCTGATTGGGTGACTGGAGCGTGGTCTGCGCCCCAGACGACATTCAACAAATTTGAGCCTGTCTCTGGGTCCTATTGTCGTGTTGTTTTGTTGTTTTGTTGTATTGTTGGGGGTGTTGGTTGTTGGCTGTCGCTGTCAGTTGCGTGTTGTTTGCCTGCCGCCGTTGATGACGTCGTAGACGGAGGCGTTGCCTCTCTTGCAATCACCAAAAGTGATCGCGATTGTGCCGCCGTAAGCTAAGAGTCCAACCAAAAAATGAAAGAAAAAGAAATACAGCAAAAAGACAGAGACAGCGACAGCGACAGAGACAGAGACAGCGACAAGAGCTAACAAGGTCTGGCAACTGCTGTCCGCTGAAGTTGAAGGTCAGCACGTAGCCATAGGATTGCCCCCCTATGGCATAAGTGTGTGTGCGTGTGTGTGTGACTGATCAGCCAGAGCATAGCATATCGATATCGCAGTCGCAATGCCCCCATTCCCCATTCCCAGAGCCAAGTCAAAGCCTCTCTTTAAATGTAATAAGTAACAAATGCCGCACGACATTCGACAGTTTTATGCAAAGACATTTGGGTGGGACGATGTCCCAGATTGCGGGGGCAGGGGACGGGGGACGGGGGACGGGGGCAGCAGGACTTATCTTCGTAATTGAAGCAGTTGCATTGTCCATAAATTCTTGGCCAGCCCCCAGCTACGTGGGCAGCGGCTGCTTTTGTATGTGATTTTGCTTACGCAAAACTATGCAGAAAATTGTAATTAAAAATCACACAACGAAAGCGTACGTTAGCACTAACGACTAGGGGATACCCATTGACCCGTTGAGCTAAGGGGAAAGAGTGGCCAAGCAATGCTAAGCCCCTAGGGAGTAGGGGTAGAGGGTACCCGCAGCTTGGGCCTGGCCGACTGTCGCTGTTGCAGGAAGAACCAAACAAATCAAGTCGAAAACATTGACAACGACAACTGCGAGTACGACTGCGAGTACGACTGCAAGGTCTACTAATGACCAAGTCAAAGTCAACGCCAAAGTAAGAGTCTAAGACAGGGGCTAAGTCACAGTCAGAGGCAGAGTCAGAGTCCAATTCCAAGTCAAAGTCAAGGAGACGGAGACTGTCTAACATCAAACAAATGCTGTCCAAACTGATTCTTCCTGCTGCAGCTGGGCTGTGGAAATGGAAAATGGATCTACAAGATGCAGCAAGATGAAATTTACTTGCACTTAAGTGAAAACATTGATTGGGCTTAATTAACCAGCCCCAGAGAGCAGACCAGAGCAGAGCAGAGCAGGGCAGCCATGAAGCAGTCCGCGACATTGACAATGAAATGGAAAACTATCAATGCTATCAGCCACCAAAGCTGCAGTCGGCTGCCACTGCCACTGCCACAGCACAGCCCCAGCGGCTTCCCCCAAGAACACTTTCAGCTGTGCAACTCGTTACGGAGTCGCTGTTGCCCCGGGGCGACTATCGTCACGCATGGATCGCAAATTTATTTGTCAATCAGGCAAAAGTATGAAGCCAGTCGGAGCATAAAATACACATAATTGCATTTGGCCTCCTGCCACAGCCCCACCACAAAGGATTCCATCGGCTGATAAGCCTCCAAGTCCAACTCCAAGTCCAAGTCCAAGTCAACTTCAACCTTGCCTGGGAGTTTGAAATGCTCTCGTAATAAATTGAATTCACCTTTTGTGTCCGTTTGTGTTTGCTTTAAAAGTAACAACAAGAGCCCTTCCTCTGTCTTGCAATCCCACTATCCCACTATGCCACTGCCAGAGACCATCTACATCTACTGGCACTTCTAAGACCCACACACGCATGTACTTCTGGCCCAACAATTGGCATAAATATCACTTTGCTCCCTTGAGCGTGTGGCAGGCAGGAGAAGCAGCAAGCAGCAGGCAGCAGGCAGCAGCCAGCAGCAGCAGCAGGCAGCGGCACAGATCCACGTCGAGGTCCCAGGGCCCTGCCCTTTGCCTGTCTTATCCCATCTGGTGGTAGTAGCTGCAGCTTGATAAATTTCATACAAGTTACTCTAACATTTTTACTACTAGGAGTATTCTTTGACCAACACCACGGGTCCCAGACTAGCCTCCTTTCCTTCCTTCCGTGATTGAGTTAACTTCATTTGCTTCACTTGGCCAAGACCAGACACGTGCTGCCCTTTCCCTTACCCCTTCCTGGCCTTGCTGGGCGCTGGAATTTATTTGATTGCCTCTTAGCCAAACATGTCAGTTATGTTTGCGAAAGTACATATCATCAGGCCTTTGGACATGCGTTTCTGTGTAGGTTCCTGTGGCCAGCAAGCAAGTCTGGAGCGGCGCACAAACAAATTTATGGCAAATTTTTATAGTAAAATCTTGAAAGTGTCGAAATTGTACGAGAATGAGAAGGAAAATCGCGGCTATGTTTGCTCTTTGCACACTGCACTCCCCCAAAAGGAGTGCACTCCGCGTGGTCTGCTTGCTGTGTGGGGTCATGTACACGCCAATCGTGCTGCCCGTCCCTGGCGGTTGCTTGCGGTTGCTTGTGGCATAGACCAGAGGGCCCGCCTTGTACTTGATAATGTGGTAATTTAGGATCCCACTGCACGCCTTCACGCTAAAGGGTTTCTCTGTGTCTGTCTCTGTCTCTGTGTCTGGGTGGGGGGCAATTGAAAAGTTGTGTTTCTATTTCTGTGTTTATGGTTCTTGAGAAAGCGGAAACTTTGGGTGGTTTATCTGAGATCTACAGCAGGCTACAGCATTAAGTTAAATACTATTAAGTAATCCCATAACAAAGAGTTCTTTATGCTTAGTCTTGTACATTCTCTCTGATCATTTAGCGAGCTGCTTAGCCTGCATTTCCCAATCACTTAGCACCATACACACACACACACACACACACACACACGCACAAATCTCGTGGCTCCATGTGGCTTTCCACAGTGGCTTCTGGTTCTGGGGCTGTGGCCCGCCCGTGCCGCTGCGGCTGTCAAAGCATGTCAGACACCTCGTCGGTGTTCCTCCTCCACAGAATCGCTTTATGGATTTCGCATATCGAGGCAGCCATTGACATCTCTCTGACAGCGCGTTGACCCAGTTCTGGACGAAGTCTCTCTGGATTTGGCCAAGATTCCTTCGATTTGGAGCAGTCTCTCTGTCTTGAGAGAGCTCTGCTCTGGTCTGCTCTGTGCTCTGTGATATTGAACTCTTGATGGTCAAGTCGACTGCTAATTGCATTGCATACGCTGTCATGTGGCATGTGGCATGGGGCGTGGGCCTGACGCTCAGCGGCTCTGTGGCTCTGTGGCTCTGTGGCCCTGGGGCGTGGGTGGAAGTTGTCACAATTTTGATTTTGAGTCGGTCTGACAGGTTGCCCGACTGTGGACTGTGGCGCGGCATTAATTACGCTGCATTCGTCGCTCTCTCGTGGGGCATTCTAATTCGCAATTACAATGCGGATACATCTATGGGGACAGCAGCAGCAGCAGCTCTAGCTCCAATCCCTTATCTTGTGTAATATTTTCATGTACGTGCCAGAGATTCTTGCAGAGGCAGGCTTTACATGTTACACGTGTTCTGCAGCGCGGTCTCGTCTCTCTGCACTTGTGCTGCGGGCACAGGTTGTTCTCCAGTCCTTAGATTGTGCACTTAACATCGATGAGCACACAGCACACACTTCCTGGGTAGAGAGGTTGGGGCAGCAGGCCCTGCTGCAGCTGAGTGTGTCCCTGCCCCCAGGCAGGCTCCAGGCTATGGAGTAATGGAGATTCGCGGGAAACGATCGTCGCCGCCGCCGCCGCGTCGCAGCTTGAGTAGCCATAGCTATTAATTGATTTATTAAAATGCCTGCCATCGACAATTATTTATGATGTGAACTATGCTGCAAAGGCTTCGATTTCAGGGCCCAACCTCCTTCCCGTTCCACGCCCAACGATCCTGCTCTCTGTCTGGCCCTCTGATCGGCCGCTGATTGGTTCTGAAATGTGTGCAAAATTAGAGCAAGTGGCAGTCGAGTGGCGGCACTCGGAATCAACCATGAAAACATTCCCCCTTGGCAGCGGCGTTAGCAATAAATTAAAGGCAATTTTAGCCAAATAAAATGCTAACGGTCTTGAGGCCAGCAGTCGCTGCAAGCAGGCAGTCAGTCGTCGTTGGCTGTGGCTGTAGCTGTGGCATGCTTTGCCCTTTTTCAACTCGGTCTCGCTCTGTGCTCAGTGCTCAGTGCTCAGTGCCCACTCCCACTCCCACTCCGAGACCTGATATGATGGACAATGTTGTGTTAGTGCCTGTTGTTGGCAACACAAACATTTTGGCCAGGCTAAAATGCACTGAGGCAACCAACCATGCAACCATGCAACCATGCAATGGAGGCAGCAATGACTTGCGTTAGAAGTTCGATTCTCACAGTGTAGGGCCAAATGCAGATGCCTTCTTGGTATTTGTCACGTTCATCCATTTTGAGAGGAACACGTACATGCCTCAGGCATTGTTAATAACTTTATTCGTCGTCGTCGTCTCTGTCTGTGTCTGTGTCTGTGTCCGCGTCCTACTTGTTGCTGACAACTGCTGCCTTTCCTGCCGCGGATCACGGGAGGCACAACCGTTATTTATGAGGCATGCTCAATTATTGGCATTCGATTTTGGGGGCCAGCCTCGTGGCGCCCGCATCACAGACGCAGCACCATGTTTCTCCTGCTCCTCCTCCTTCATCTTCTTCTTCTTCTCCTCCTTGTTGCCAGATGCTCACCTAATCAGGCAATCAGCTGGGCCTCCTCGTCTCTGAGTTCTTGAACCTCCCAAATCGTCGACTTTTGGGCCGGCAATTAAGTCACCGTTTGCCGTTATGCAAATAGCAACAAGGTCAGACATACCCAACAGGGGGGAGGGTTGTGCTGCGGAGGGGCAGCTGGAATGCGCTGCATCATCATGGTCATGGACCCAACCGAAGCCACAGCCACAGTCGCTGCCCCAATGGGGTTTCCTGTTTTGTGTGCAAAATTAGAACAAATTGTTCATGATCAATGCGGGGTCATTGTCTACCTTTCTGCTGTTGTAATCATTTGACTGCGACCTGATTCTTTGCGAAGCCCTGGGAAGTCCACGAGGCGAGTCCACTCATTGAAGTTCTAACCGCAAGACATCAACAAGGCCACGTGAATACCCATTTAATTATGAGTTTTGCTCTGTGTATCTCTGAATCATCATCGCTTTTCGGGGCCCGTGCTGGTGAAAGTTCTTATAAATATTTATCTTGCGATAAACGACATCACATCTAGATTTGCGCACAAGGTTCCGGATTGGCAGTGGTACAGTGAAAACTCTGCACAGGAAGGGGAGGTTGTAGAATGCATTTCCAGAATGCTTTTTAGGTACATTAAAGCCTCATTAAATGCCTATTGAACCCACCCTCTCTCTTCTTTCAGTTGAAGGACACTCCTGAAGGATACTCCTGATCATTAAGTTTTGTGTGCAGACAGGTTCGCGCTCGAAAAATGCTATTGTTAGCCATCTTTTGGAGTGTCCGCCTGCGGCAACTTGCACTGTACTGTATTTTCTGTATTTTCAGCTTTTGTTAAGGTCGATTGTCAGCAGAAATCAAACCAATCTCTGACGCATTGATGCGTCCTTGGCCAGATGGAGAGCATAGTAGTTGCACAGGCACAGAATCACCAGCAAGACAATGAAAAATGAATGAAAAAATTAAAGCATTATTAACACAAGATAGGGGAGATAGGGGAACTGTTGTGAGATCACACAAAGGCTGGCTATCCATGCCATGCCATGCCACAAGCTACGACTCGGACAAGCTGCCACAAGTGCAGCACACAAAAGCTAAAAAGCTGGCTGGCAACTCGAGCAGTAATTATTATTATTTGTGAATATATATTCGTATATATTTCCGAGCTGTGCTGTGGATCGAGCTACTATTCCATTATTTTGCGCATGACTAACCAAATGCAATTTGAGATTCCATTCTTTTTCTTTTTGTTTTGGTTTTTCCTTCTGGCACTTCTGTGCCATTGAATTCCTTTTGTTCCACTTGGTGGCATGGCAGCTCTTAGCTGGTGGTGGTGGTGCTGCTGCTGCTGGGCCTCGCGCGCTGTGGTGTTGCAATAAAAAAAACTCGGGCAAAAATGAAACAAAAATCGACAGTAATCGTAAATTTGTAAATCGGTTGCAAGAACATGTGTTTACACAGTCACTGGGCCAGAGCTGCTCCAATGCGGGTCATCAGTTAATTGAATCGTTCTTAAATGCTCCAAAGGGGGGCTTTTAAAAATAATCTGACACACTTTGGGCTGTTTACCCACTCTTCAGGTTCTGTTTTACCATCCATATTCCGCCTTCGCCACTTGCATTCTTGAACTGATATTAGAAAGCGACAGGTCCCAGTCCGACGAAAGCGAAATGGGACAAGATCGTTCGAGTGGCCTGAGGATGAGTCTGATAAGTGGTTCCAGGCCAATCGATGCAAATAAAATTTAAAAAAAATCAAAAAAATGTTCTTCAATAATCTTGAATTTATCGTGAGAGAAATCAGCTGTGCAGCAGGAGAATCAAGTGGAAATAAGGGATCACAATATTTAAGGGTTTAAGGAAAGAAATGCTGAGTATTTGGTGGATGATTAATTTGATTTCCTTTCCTTCATTGAATATATTTATCATATATTTATGAAGGGAAATGCTGAGTACTTGGTGGATGATTAATTTGTTTTTCTTTTCTTGAATGAATATATTAATTATAATTACTATGTAAGTATATCATGTTTGTTATATCAGTAGAATATTTTTTAAACGATTCTGTAATCAATCTTCGATTCACTATGTCTTTACTTATTTTCGATTGTTTTTTCTAATATCTCTGTTTCATAGTTTACTGCTCATAGATTTTAGACCATACCTGAACTGGTTTCTACAACACAAATTGGATGATCACGAACTGTTTCAGATTAAAGCATATGTATGTACACCGATAGAAAAAAGCCCTGAAATTGTAATATTTTCACTCATTTATGTCATTGACTTTCATCCAGGAGTGGTTGCATTAATATTGAATATTTTTCACTTAAATTTTGATATAAATATGAAAATATATAAATTTAATATATTTAATTTTTAATTTTAATATATTTCATATTTAAATTGAATATATCATATTTATTTTAAAGTGTTTTGTATTTAGATTAAATATGAATGTATTAAAAAAGCCATTTTAATACATTTATATTTGAATCAAAGGGAAATTCTATTTAATTTTACTATGTTTGTATTTAAAAATAGCATTTTAAATTCAAATATGATTGTATTTAATTTTACTTTGGTTTTTTTTCTATCAGTGTACATATGTACAAGTATGCAGAAATATGTACAATTACTTACATATATCATTGCATTCAAATTTATATCGTTATTTATAGATACCCTTTCCATTTAATGGTACATTCATTTGCATATATTCCTCCCCCGTCCAGCTCGCACACACCCAAAGCAACAAACAAGCCCAAACCCCGATTAAGTTTCATGGCACCAAAAATCGAGCCCCGCCTAAAACTATGCAAAGCTGAAAGCCCGCAAAGCGATCGTCGACAGGTTATTTCTCGCGTGCAGCAATTAAACACAAAAACAATTCACAAACTATATGCAGCGAGTGCAGTGAAGCTTAAGAGAGCGCGCCGCTGAAGAGCCACAAAGTCAGAGAGAATGAGCGAGAGTGAGAGTGAGAGTGGAAGCTTTGGGCGTGCGCTGTTATATGGCTGGGGCCAAAGCTTTAGTTCCCGTTGTCGCCGACTCCACTTTGCACTGCGCTGCTGCTGGATCGCTTCGGCAGCTCGTTTTACCTGTTTCTGTTATGGGCCTTAACATTATCGATTTGATATTAATTTTTGCGTTTTTTTATTCGCCTTTTCGTTTTGTGATTTTGCAATGCACATGCCACAGAAACAGCAAACGCCAGAGGCAGAGGCACCGCCAATGCTTGGCTCCAATAAAATTGTCTGCGCTGTAATTCCGCCTGGTCTGCGATCGCTAATTAAATGCCAAAACAAAGGCGAGTGCGGCAATTAATTGCCGCCCCAAGTTCTTGATTATATAGAGTTGTCGCTAGCAAAGATATGCAGATTGTAGATTAGCCGATAAATTAGCATAACACTGATATGCCGCCTTGAACTTATGGTGCTGTGAGCTAGTTCCAGTTGTAGATAGATGGAAATTATGACTAAAAGTAGTTCAAGTGGTTAAATGATGCTCAAAATTAAAAGGATTAGAGTGAAGAGTAAAGCTTGATTTAATTTAATATATCCCGAGCAGTATAACCATTTCTATTCCAACTCAATTCAAGATCATTCCCTAAGGCTTTAGTAGGATTTTTAATTTTCTTTTTTTTAAAGCTCTCCTATTGGTTCTTTTAATTGACCTTCCTTTAGCTGGAACCTTGTAGTTCCAGATGCATTTCACTCAGCACTGATCCAGCTCCATCTCCAGCTGCAGCCCTCTCCCCCCACGCGAAGCTCACCCACCCAACCGCAGCAACGGGGTGACATGGGCTGACAGCATGACAGTTGCCTGTGTGTTTTGACTCGCCCGCCACATCCCATTGACAGTCACTGATAGTGGCAGGTCAGCATGGCTTAAGCTGCTGCTGCTGCTGCCCACGCCAACGACCCCTGTCCACAGTCCCGCTGCGTCGTCCCCCTGCTGATGGATTACTGGTAGCCGAATGCATCGGTGGCCTCACATGAATTCGACATTAGTCGGCGATTAATCACGCGGGGACTGGGCACAATCGAATTCCAGGGAAGTTCTCATTTCTTTCCAGGACACAGCAGCATCTGCGATAGCGAGCAGCCGAAAGAAACCGCAGCCGTCGTAACCATCAAAGCGGAGTCATTCGAATGAGTTCCATGGGATGGACTCAAGGTCAGGCAGCGGGAGATTTATGAGCCAGATGACACCCGCATTCACATGGAAACTGGAAACGGGTTTGTTGCCTCCTTTTGGTCGAGAGAACCTGCAGCTTCTCTTCAGTTCGGTTTTGGCTTCGACTTGGCCTCTCTGCGACCGACCCGTTTATCGGCATTAATTAAAGATGGGAGGGGGATATACGCGACATTTGATTAATTTTAAATAGCAAATAGCGAATCTGTGTGTGTGTGTGTGTGTGGGTTAGTCGTTAATTTATCTTCATTAGGATGCGCTGCAGCTCGAGCCAAAACAAACAAATGTCAAAGTGTGCTGCAAGTCGCTCTAATTAACTAATTTGTTTGCCCAGAAACAAAAGACTTTGCTGGCAACGAACTTGACTCTGACACGAACACAAGCGAGCAAGAGATCAATCCAGAGCGAACTGGCCATCCATCAAGCTGTGTGAAATGAACACATCAATGACCAATTTTGGTGGGGTGGGTGGGGTGCCTGAAAGGCCTGAAAGCCAAAGACCGCCCAAGCCAAAAAAAAAAAACCTTGGCGGCCGCCGCAGAATAAATTAAGAAACTCCGATGATGTCTGTGAACGCGAAATTTTCACATGACGATGATGATTATACGATTACGCCATCGCCACATAAATTAGGCGAATATTTAGCTCAGATCTGGCCCCGTCCCGTCCCGTCCCGTCCCGTCCCGATCTCTGGCGTCCGTCCTGTCCGGCTCTAATCAGAGACGAGATCAAGCGTGGCAAATTGGAGCAGACACAAGTGCCGATCGCTGCTAACCGCCAAAAGACGGCAACCACTAAGTCGACGGTTTGCAGTTTGCTAGAAGCGAAAGCAAAAGTATTGCCGCTGAAAAGACCACAACGAGAGGAAGGCAAACAGACAGACAGCTGCTGGACAGCTTTTTTTTCATTTTTTCTGTTTTTTTCTGTTTTGCTGCTTTATTTTGCACATGGTTTTTGTGTCTCTTTAAGGGGCCAATAATTGCGCAAAAATAACTGAACAAGGCGAGCTCCAATCCAGCACGGGTTAGTGGTAGTACATTATATATAGTCCAGTACCCAGACCGGATCGAACCCCTGGCCGATCCAAAACCATACCACACCCCGCCCAGACATATCCGCCGAGCGGCAGTTATGGGCTCCGTATCGCGTGTATTCGTGATGCCAGACAATGGAGCGGTGGATGGAAAATATTGAGTTTTATTTTGGTTTCGCAGTTGATTAAAGCAAAATTATTTGACTTTGGGGCTTCGAACTCCTGCCTGCGCTGCCTGGGATTTTGGTTCGGATTGGGTCGGATGGGGTCGGATTGGGTCAGCAGGTTAAGTTTGATATAAATTGATTGTCCAAAGGCGGATATTTTCGGCGATTTGCGGGGACCTACACACTAAGGTCGGGTCGTCCATAACCATGTGGATTTACTTTCTAATTACAGACAAACAGCGGCAGTTAGGAGCTTTTGTTGCCTGCCCGCCTGACTGCCTGGCTAATTTACGGCACGTCCAAAGTGCTCCGAAAAGCAGCTTTGGGGGCAGCCGACTCAATTTCAAATTAAATTTGTATTCAAATAGACCACAGACGCCTGCTGCTGCTGCTGCCTGCCTGCCTGCCACTGCCACTGCTGCTGCCACTGCTGCTGCTGCTCAACCACTCAACTGGGCAATGACAAGCAAATTAACCGCAACTGCCGCTGCCTGCCGCTCCATGTTGCACCATCGCACCCTGCTCTAAGTCTGGACAATCAGCAAACTGTCGGCTCTGGTGGCTGACTCTACTGCCGCCACTGCTGCTGGTTAACTACTTCTCGCGCCCAACCCAACTTCTGCCTCGTTGGGGCATATAATTTTCTTCCACACGTAACCTTGAGCAAAAAGAAATATACGAAAGAGATTCAAATTAATTTATCAGTGGAGCATACACACATACATACATACATATGTATATGCAAAGCTACAGTCAACACTCAATTGATGGACAGCTGCCAGAAGTGCAACAGACAGAAAGGAAATTCTTATATTTCCAGCTTTTCAATCAATGATTAATGAAAGTTCCCTTCACCTGTTGAGGCACCTTTAATGAGTTCCATTTCGTGGCAACAATTGGAGCTGCATAATTATTATTAAAAGCCATATTCGGTCCTTGATTATTGGCAAATTAATTGGCTTCGGCTTCGGCGTGGACTGAAATTGGAACTGAAATTGCAGCTGCAGTCCAGTCCATTGTGGTCTGTGGCAGGCACCCGCACATTGTTGTACGCCAAAATGTTAAATTCCAATAAAAATTTGTAGAAACTGGCGCCGCTGCCACATGGAATGGATCGGGTCATGCCGTACCGTCCGTCCGTCCGTCCGTCCGTCCGGCTGCTCGAGTTATTTCCCCTCCGGATTAGGTAATAGCTGGGGGTGCCTTTCACTCGCTGCCGCCACACACAAAAGACCAGCAGACACTCATTTTGGTCTGTAATTTATTTGTATAGGCCATAGAAATTAGTTCAACAGTACCAGCAGCAGTAGCACCAGCAGCACCACCACCACCACCACCAGCAGCAGCAAAAAAAAAAAAAGGCAAAGTAATTCCCGCCCACTGCCAAAATGTGAGTGCCAGGGCACTTGACTCCAGATCGAGGGGTCTCTCTCTATCTCTCCCCTGCAGTTGTGCAACAATTAGTGCAATTGCAGGTGAAAGGCAGTCGCACAGGCACAAATCCTGCCCCAAAATGCACGCGCTATATGCAGTCAATCATCCCCCCCCCCCCACCCCCTCTAACACCAACTAGATTCCCCCTCTGATTGCGGCTTTAAATCTATTGAATATCACTTAACAAGGCGCAGCTGTCAGCGGTTTTTATAATGAATTGCTCCACAGCCGCATTGTCTCTCAAATTACATGATATCATTCCCCAAACGCAACAGCCAAACGGACAACAGCATTTTTGGGGGGGCACGTGACAAGGCTTTGGATCAGAAAGGAATTTACATACATACATGCATACATATATATATAGAGATCTGACGTGCCAGAAGCAATGTTTTTTGGGCTGCCCAAAAGCAGTAGCCAGCCAGAGATCAGAGATCGGATACAGAGACACAATCCCAAACAGGAACTAAAAACTCGAAAGATTATCTAATGGTTGATGCCTGGAAGCTTATAAATTAGTTCTTATTTCTGCAGGCACACAAATATGCATTCAACACTGCCTCTGCGAAAGTCTTTTCCGCTCAAGCCTCAATCTTTGTGGCCACAAGTTGCAGCCGCTTGTCAAAGGTCGCGGCAAGCGAAAGTAACTTTGCTACGCCCTTTATTTTTTTTTTTCTGCAGGCTACCAAAACCCGTTTCCTGCGGTTGCGGCATGCCACAGCTGCATCGAGAGAGATGCGGGAGAGAGAGAGAGAGATGCGCAGACCACATTTGTAGGTTCGCACTGACCTACATCCATCGCAGACGGCACGGATTGAGCTGAAGGGGCGCAGTTCCAGGTTGCGCAATAACAGCGAGAAATGTCTATAAAAAATGTATGTGCAGAGTTAACCTTCGCATTGGGGGAGATACTCGTTCATGGGAGAGCCAATGAAATCAAGAAAAATATCTACAAAATAGCGCACAATCATTTCGGTAAATGATTTAATTAAACTAAACAGTCAAACAACACATTTGTCCAAGAGCCCAGTGCCCAGTCCACACCACAATTTCAATTCCCATTCCGATTCGGAATTGTGGCTCAGCTCGACTCGAATTGGTTCGAGTGCTTTTCAAGTGTGTGACATATTGGCGTCAAGTTCATAATTCACAATTTATTTCATTCCGATTTGAACAAAAGGCGACCAAGTGGCGCTGATCGGGCGACATTGATTGCGATGATCTGGAGCCAAGAGACTTATGGCCATAGCAGAACTCTCCACGCAGGCCATTGCCAGCCAGGGCATTAGATTCCAATCGATTGTGCAGAAACAGGTCTGCTCTCTGATCACTGATCTGCGAGTGTTTCCGTTTTGTTTCTCAAGTTTTTTGTTTGTTTTTGCTTTAAGAATAAAAGGGAATTTTTTTTTTATTTTTTTGTTTGCCAATTGAATGATTATGCAATACACTTGCGTGTGGCTTGAATGAGTTTTGCGAATGAGTCAACAGCGAAGGTTAGCTTTCTGTTATAGGTAGAACAGGGGAGTACGTACCCTTTAAGCCTTCCAGAAAGCTTCTTTGAATCTCTGTCTCTCTCTCGCTGTGAAAAGCCTTTTCTTGGGCTCTCTTTTGGGGCATGGCAACCCAGCTGATTGCTTCCCTAAGCATTTACCCTTTGTTTGTGTTTCTCTGTTGGTATTTCTGTTTCATTGTTTGCTCTTCTTCGTTGTTTTTGTTTTTGTTTTCCACTCATATTTCGTTTTCTTGTTCCATCCAAATCGTATCTTCTGTTGCCCCCCTGGTTGGACTTGAACTTTGTGCGTGTGTTTTTTTTCTGTTTTTTTCTCATCGTTTTGTATACGAGTATTTCATGTTTTGTGTTTGTCAAGGCTCTGGCTCTCATCTCGGTTACAGTAACTACCCGTAGAGGCGGTTGACTACAGTGAAACTTTAATGGGATTGTCGCGGCACCCCCAATATCAACAGGTGGTTTCGTATCCACACAAAAAATGTTGACCCAAAGGCACTTTTTAGCTGGTTAGCAAATTGGCAACGCTCGATTGGAGGCCCTAATAATTTTTAATTACCAAACAAAAATACAAACACATGCCAGATGGAGGTGCGGCTGTGTGAACTTGACTTTAATTGGCTTTCCTTTCATTATAAAATAATGGCAGTAAAATGCTCGTAAAACAGGGCACACGAGAGTACCAACAATAAAGATTGTGCTCTCTCTCTCACTCTGTCCTTTTGGGCGTCTTTCACTTTTCATTAACGTGTCGAATGGCGACTTCGTTATGCAATGCCGCATGCCACACATGCTTATGAGGGCTAATATCTGCCCTCCCCACCATCATCTCATTGAATATGGATTACCAAAGTGTAACAAGTGCAAAACGAAATCCCCACCCATGGGCTGCATACAAAGATATTTTTTGGGGCCGAAAACACTACGAAAAGAAAAGTCGACCTGCTACGCCCACGCCCACGCACTGTGTGCGACTGTGGGGCCACTTGGCAGTGCCATCAGCTTTTATGATGCCATCTGCCCGGACAGTGGGCAAGTTTTCATAATTTGATAATGGCATCAATTAAACTTGATTGCTGGCTGCTTTGTTGCTCATAATTAGCACCCAACTGAAACTGAAATGTTTATAAGGCAGCAGTCAAAACTTCTAGGTACAGACAGACAGTGCCATTTAGTTGGGGGGATGATCTACGCTATGCGAATTCCGGCATTTGGGCAACATTCTTCTAAGAAATGAAGTCATATTCGTTTCAACAAATTAAGTTGGGGATAATGCAAGAGATGGACATAAACTAGGAGTAGCGAAGTGTTGATACTCTTCATAATACCCTTCTCATTCGATTCGAATTAAACTGAACAGAGTTGTGTGAATTTCTGATCAAGGAAAAACTACTTTTTCCCATAGAAATATAATTTGTTAACGTGCCTTGATCTAAGTGAATTTTTGTACATAATATGACTGCATATAAAAGCTAACTGTATAGCAATTTACAGGCAAATATCATAAAAACTTATGCATAAAATCGCATTTGCCTAGGAAGGGTATCTCCTTCTGTAGAACACCCCTGAAAATGATCTCTTGATTATTCTCTATCTATTTGGATTGACAAGTGAACGTCACAGAGTGTCAGAAGGTATCCAAACTTCGTACCAAACAAAAGACTTGGGCAACGAACTTGCCTCCGTGCCCCACCCCCCACACACTGAATCCATCATTTTACGCGCCGCAGATTTCTAGACAGCAGCATTCCCATCATTGTTGCTGGATGCGTCAATCATAATGCTGATGATCATCAACTGGGAAGAGCAGTGCGAAGCGAACATTTTCATTTCATTTCATTTCATTTGATGGAATCGGTGCACTTTTGCTTCGCTGTCAGTTTTGGTTGCGTTTTCAGTTTCGGTTTCGCTTCGAGCCGGCGGTGGGGTGGGGCGCATTTTCATTTGTGCAGTCAAACAGGTTCGGACATGTTCTTCGCCTCCGGAGTGGAGCGTGGGGCGTGGCGTGCACTTGCTGCATTCAACATTCAAGCGTTATTTATTTCTTACACATTTTTAATTGCCTGTCACATAAATTCCATGGAAAGATCTCTGCGCAAATCGCGGTGGAAGCGGAGGCGCAGGCGGAGGCGGAGGTGGTGGCACTCTGACATTTGGCTTGACCTTCAGAATGCCATTAGAATAAGCAGCGCATTGGCCATTAAAAAAAAGCAGCATCCAAATATAGACTTATAAAGCACCGTTATACGGTTGGATGTCGGCGAATGGAGCTTTCAAGCTACGAAATGATAAATAAAACCAAATTAATTTGTTTAAACGATCAAAAAAGGAAGACCCGGAGAGATGTCTGCTGATGATGTAATTAAGGCGTAGAAAGCTAAGCTCATAAAAAGAGAGAGAGAGAAAGAGATTGATGACCGCCGAAATGTAAATGAGATTCGATGAGAATTATGGCCTGTCAGTGGAAAAAGTTCCTTGACCACAAGCACTGCACCACATACCGCTGCCTAAGAGAGCCGAAACGAAGCGAAACGAGAAGAGAGCAAGAGCGTGAGACAGACCACTCTTAAGCCACACCAAGAGCTTTCGATCGCAGCAAGCTTTGGACACGCTAAATGCTATTAAGCCAACTTAGCCATGAAGCGGCAAGGCGACGAAAAACCAGCAACAAAAGCACACAGCACAGAGAAAAGAAATACCGAAGCAGGCAGACCAGGCAGACCAGGCAGGGCAGCAACGTAACCAAACTTACGGTTAGCTTGAAGCCAGCGCCAACTTCAGCTCCATTCAGGTCTTCAGTCGAGTCGCGACAGTCCCCGAGTGCGTTTGGGTTCCCCGTTCGATCGATCGTCGTCGTCCGTCGGGCCAGCAGCAGCAAAGCAGCACTCCACCTACCTACCTACCTACCCCCCCTCTCTCTCTCTTCGTGTGGGCAAAGCAAAACAAAGTCAAAGAGCAGAAGAAGAAGGGCAAAACAAAGTCAAAGAGAAAGAAGTAGCAGAAAAGCAAAAAGCAGAAGGTGAACAACAACAACAACAAAACAAACCAACCATCATCATCTTATCATCATCATCATCATCGTTATCGTTATTGTCATCGTCATCGTCATTCCACATTCACGAAATCTTGTGCGCGATCGTTATGCAATTGAAGTGCGTTCAAACAAAAAAAGATTCGATAGCAACAACCATCATCAAAAACAAAATAAAAACAACATCAACGTTAGGCCAACCAAACTTTGGATTTAATTAATATTTGGAAATTAGAAATTTTCGTGTCCAAGTGTGTGTGTGTGCTTGTGCCAGCCACGGATTCGAGCTGATCCGATACGGGCAACGGTAAATAACGAACATCAGGCGGGTTTAATAGACCTATAAATACAGTTGGTAATACGCGTTTCTGGCTGTCCAAAAATTAAATGCCAAATTAAATATTAAAAATTATTGCAAACTCGTTTTTTTTGTTTTGTCCAACAAATTTTCAAGCTAAAAGCTAAAAGAAACGCCGAGCAGCAAAAAGAAACAAAAGCAAAAAAAGCAAAAAAAAAAACCAACACGAGAAAAGTGAAATTAACAAAGTGAAAAGCAGAAACGCGTTTGGCATTATAAAATCGTTATAAAATGAAATTGTAGCAATATTACAAAATCGATATAAATAAAAATAATAATAGCAAAATCATTGTTACAGCAATAAACAAACAAAAAAATTATAAAAAAATAAACTGCATACCAATAAGAGCAACTGTTGGGGGGCAAACACTTTTCCTCAAACTCATTTGGCAACGCAGCTCCCTGCTGTCCACCCGTCCGTCTCCGTCGTCTGTCTACCACGGCTACGTAATCATTGGGAAAATATCAGCAATTTTGCAACAGTTTCAACACAACAACAACAACAACTGCAACAGCAGCGGCAGCGACAGGGGCAACAACAGCAACAAAAGTAATTGAGCAAAACAAAAACAAAAAAGTAAGGTGAGTACAAGAGAGAGAAAGATCCCAAGACCCACGACGACCCGCGACACGCATGCAAAGCAGAGAGCAGAAACCCTAGCCCTGGAACCACCTGCACCACACCTGCACACACCTGCACACACCTGCACACACCTGCGCCCACCTTCTCACCTTCACAGCCTTTGCTTGCCTTCTTCCGCCTACCAGGAAGAGCCCAAGAGAGAATGCCATTCATAATCGCACTTTTTTCGCTCTCTCACTTTTATGGTCTAACTGTTGTGTATGGCTCTGGACTTCCTGCTTACGCGTTTTTGCCTTTTCCATACCCTATCAGCCGAAGCATAAATGACTTTGATGCGAGTATTGAGAAGCATATCCGAATCTACGCAGCTTTTGCTGCACAGTCAAATATCCCAATCGTATGGTAATACCGGATCTGCAAGAGTATTCAAAATTTCGCCCCTTTGCAGCTACACTTCCACTCTTTTTTAAGCTGCTCTTGATACACTTCAGGCCATGTTTCAGACTCAGCCTCTGCTTCGGGGTTTCATTTTCATTTAAATGCGAACAGAAAACAGAAAACTGAAACAGAGCCCAAAACTAAAAACTTAAAGCTGGCTCCCTCAAGGTTGACAACGTTTCTTTTTGTGTGTTGTTTCGTGTTTCCTCGCTTTTGATTGCGTATTCATATTGTATTTGAATATGATAATGCTTTAAGCTTCCAAAATAGTTCCGATTTGCGACCAATTAAAACGATTAGTGCGGAATTAGCGGCACAATGTCATATGGACTTTGGCTTTTCTCTCTCTCTGTCTGTCAGGAGATCTGTAAGTCTGGGTTCTCTCTGTGGTGTAGATGGCCCTGAATTTCAGCCAGACACATCCAAATGGATGAGCTGTCTTGTCTTGCAAGCAGTCAGCACGCCTTCGAAAGCGAATGCATTAAAAAATTCAGCTAAAAAGTGCAGTAGGTGTTGCCATTCCGATTTCGATTGCGACAATTGCCCCGACACTCGGCGACTCGAAGCTTGAAGCTCGAAGAAGGGAGGAAGGAAGTCGATGTCGGAATGAGTTGGCAGTTCCACATTGGCTTTTGGCTGCCTGCCTTCGGGGCTTCAGTTACAGCTTCTCATCATCTTGGTTGTATCTCTGTAGTTTTTTGTTGTGGGAGTCAATTAGTGTGCAAAAATGAAGGAGAGGGAATGATGCTGCTGCTGCTGCCATGGCACCCAATTATGCAGCCATAAATGTAAACAATCGCGTAAAAGACCTCTAAAATGAGGTGTTTCTCGGATGCTGCTGGCTCAAAGAATTGCTGAAATCTGTCTGGGCAAAAGTTCAGCAGAACCTGCAGACAATATAACCGTGCCGTGGTGGCATACCTAATGGGAAATGTCAGTCAGTCAGTCAGTCATTCATTCAGCCAGCCAGGCCAGAGACCAGACCAGACTAGACCAGACCAGACCAGACAACACCATTCGGTGCAGTTGACTTCATTTACATTTTCCCAACACCAGCAACAAACAAATGAATGAACGAATGAGCCGAGTTTGAGCCAAAATCGTTGGCAACCCTCACCGTAAAAGTAAAAAAATGTCGCGCAATAGTAGATTTCATTTTGTGTAACTTTGTATCCAAAATCCAATCCAAAAAGAAGGGCATGTGCCCTGCATCGATTAACCATAACATTCTACGAATCTATACGCTAGAAAGATTCGCCAATATTCCAATCGGCATTAAAGAGAATTAGCATGTGACCGATTAACCGTTTCTTCACTCTCTTTCTCGTCGCACCTTCTCAGCTCAGCATTTCTTTTCACGCTGTGCATATTTCATGAGCAGCTGTCAATGGCTCTCTTCCATTGTTTTTCAATCTATTGGAATTCCCTTCCAATTCCCCTCTATTTATATTTATATTCCTATTTCCCAAAATGGGAACTGTTCGTTAGCCGTAAAAGTGGGTTAATGTCATGCAGTCAACATTCTTTATAGGGGGAAAGAGACTTATGGCCACAAAAGTGTTTGGTTGTTGGAGTGCTAATATTCAGCAGAAATGATGAGAATGAAGCACTATTTTTTACCACATGTTAGGCTAGGAGATCTATTACCCACAGTATGAGTACGAGCTAATAAACTCATTAATGTTGTGGCGCCACAAAAGTGTGAAAGAAACATTAAAGTTGATACGGAGAGCACGTGTCGGTGCTTGTAGGTGATTAGCCAGGCAGACGCATAGACACAAAGATGAATAGATATTCGTAGATAGATAGACAGATAGACAGATATATAGATACATCGGTGATGATGGCCTTTAACGCCTCGGCTGCAACCACACAGCGGCCCCAAAAGAGCCAGAGAGCCCGAGAGCCAGGCCAGACAAAGGCATCTATCTTTATTAAAACATTATTTCGTTTTGCCATTGTTGGAAATTGTTGGAAAATAAATTGCATTTTAAATACAGATGGATTTTGTTTGTAGCCACTCTCGCGTAGGCAGTAGGCAGCTTCTATGGCTAGATGGATGGATGGGGGGATGGGGGGATGGTATTTGGGATGCCCTGACTCAATCAGCTGAACAAAACACTTGAATGAAAATATTATGATCTTTCTGATTGTTGTAACACACAAAACTTCCGCTCGACATCATCATCATCATTATCATTGTGATCATCATAATCATCAGAGCAGCAGCAACGGCAGCAACGGCAGAAACGGCAGCTGAAAAGTGAAAACTTGGATGATTTGTTGATTGCAAACATTTGATAAACCCTAAACTGAATGAAGAAAGAAATGGTAGAAAGGTTGAGAGACCACAGCTGAGAGTAAGAGCTTTTGTCGTTTATTAAGCCAACTAATGATGGTCAACGTAACGCAAGTACAACTCTCATTCTCTCCCTCTCTCCACACTCTCGCTCTCTCTGTCCATCTAGCTGGCTGCTAAAAGAAATCGAGTTTCAGTTTCATTTTCAGTTTCAGTTTCGGTTTCAGTTTCGGTTTCAAACTCACTCGCTTGTGGAAAATGTAGTGCAATGGCGCTGTCATAGGTCTGCCGCAAATTGCTTCGTTTACAGAGTAAGAGACCAGACTGACTTTTCTCCGCTCTCCTCCCACGGTTAGGTAGGCTTTTGGGGAGAGGGAGAGAGAGGAGAGGGCGCAAGAGGGGAAAGCATTTTGGAGCAGTTGGAGCGTGCAGGCGAAAACGAAAGCAGAAGCAAGCGGTGCAAAAAAAAAAGTTGCAGTTGCTTTGCTTCTTCTACTCCTTTTCTGTATGTTGGTGTATACCCTCTACACAGCGCGGTATGTTCACTTTGATTACAAGTTTGTAATGCGAAGAAAGAAAGAAAAGTATAGTCTTTGTCGTGGAGAAATAAAGCTTCCTATATACCTTCAGACAGTTACTGAAATATGAAAGATCGGTCGCAAAAGAAAATATTATATTTTCAAGGGTATCGCATCTTTCGGCCACCATGGAATAAGCCTTTCTTTCTTTCCTTTTTTATTTTTGTTGAATTTCGTGTTTTCCCGTTGATGTTTTTGCTGTTTTTGTTGTTGTTGTTGTTGTTGTTTGTTGCTGTCTCTTCTTTTCACTCCCCTAGTTGAAGCTGTACATGTTTTCGCCAGGCTGTTTTAGCCATGTTTTCGACCAACGGAATTGTTGCACTGGTCTCGCATTTTGGTCAGGCCAACAAGTTGGAACGTAACGAAAACATGCGGAAAAAATGCACTAAAATTAAATGAAAGTGTCAACTTGTTTTTATCGCTTTTTGCTCGAATGAAAACCGAAAACAAATTAGGATGGATTTGCCATACTGTTATTATGGCCAACAAAATCAGGAAATAATCAAATTTTATAATCCATTAACAAGTCCTTACTCAACATAAAACTATGCATTATCTTTTTCCATTTATTTTACTACGTTTTCTTTTCCCACATCTGTGCTGCTGAGTTTTTCTGTTCATTTTCAGCGTACATTTCGGTTATTTCGAATCATTTGATTTAATGCCCTAAGACGATTTCAAAAGGTGTCAAGCGATTTGTAAATTTACATTTTGAAAGTGCCTGCAACGGCAGCAGCAGTAAAAATCAATCAAAACCCGCTAGAGAGAGGGAGAGGGATGGAGAGACCAACAAGACTCAACATTCGAAGATCTACCAAAATTGAAATGTTAATTTTTAGTTTTTTTTTTTTTGGGTGCTTTTCGTCTCCATCCATCTATCCATCCATTCATCTATGCATCCGTTCGTTCGTTCGTTCGTTTGGTTTTTTTTGGGATTGCGCAAAGCGCTGACAGTTACATGACTTTGAAAAGTATCTCATGAATGCATTTACGATATGATTTAACATATTTTGGGCTTAATAATTGCCCGAATTGATGAGCACGGCGCACAGATGTGATGTGCGTGCGATGGATGGGAAATATTTGCGAAATCGAAATGCAACAAGTGGCTGGTTAAAGTAACTGTTGTGTTGTTACCGTTCGTTCGTTGTGCTGTTGATGGTTTGATGATGATATTCCGATACTCAGGCGATGCGCTGAGGTGTTAAATGCCTGGCCAACAAGTTCCGCAATGCGATTCCGAAGTTAAGTGCTTTGATTTTTGCATTATTAGCTTCGCTTCCCGATTTGAGCAATTTTGCATAATTTGCATCGTAGCGCAGCAGCAGCAGCACATAATGAAAACCTTAACCCCAAACGAGGAACTGAACCGTGGCCGAGTGCACGGCACGGGCACGGCTCACTCCACGCCACTTTCACGGTATGCAAATTGAGGCATTGCCGCGTGCAGACAAGTGTTGAAGAAATATGATTAACTGCTTTTGGGGGAAAAGGGTGTGTATACTCGTACCAAGAAAATATGTATGTATGTATATTAAAAGAAAAATCTGGAAGCATATTGAAATGTATCTGTATCCACTATGATATTCGATGTGCCGACACATTCCTTATGTAAAATTAAGCGGATCATGAGACCCTGCTGAAGTCTTCCCAGCATGTCTATTATTTCAACACATATCGATTCCCCCCACAGAGCCAGAAGAACCGCAGCCAGCTCTTTCTTCGTCTCCTTTCCAGCCAAAAGTCAATGACTGCTTAATTTAATTTGCCCACAAATCAATGGCCAACGATATATATTTTTTTCAGTTCTCGCTTGACCCCTGTGAAAGCAATTTCGTTTTGGGCTCTATTCTCTGTTGGCCTCTCTGCCGCTTTGGCCAATCAATCAAGCCGCTCTACACGCATTCTTGGCCCGAAATCTTTGGTTCTTCGACTCTTCTTCGCTTCATCTGCGAAAGTATCAAATGTTTTGTTATTTTTTCGTTGCTTCATTAGGTCTATCGACTTTCATGTAGTTTCTGGTTACATAATGGGATCCATTAGGGGTGCCAAAAATACTTTCTAGCCAAAAAAACAAACAAATCACACACGCAAAGAGATGAAGGAAAGCAAATTTATCATGTCTGACCCTGAACTGAAAACTATTTGCACTCCGGAGACGTCTCAGACAGCAGCAGCAGCCAACGACCTCTTGACAGGCAATGCACACCGTTTGCCTGCCTGGGAGAGGCGGCAGCCTAGAGCTGCATTAGAATTACCAGACCCCAAACCCCTAGCCCAGGCCCAGGCCCACTTCCATTTCTATTTACATTCGTTTCAATTAATATGCAACTAACGTTGTCGGTGCGATTGTCATCATCAAAATTCTTTATTGATTGCCCCCGAGAGCCGTACCGACGCGAGTCGTAAAAACTACAATAATTCATGACGTTGACTTTCATTCATAAAGTGCGCGCTGTCTGTTGTTCCGTCTGGCTTGTAGTTGAATATGCAGTGAATGTTGCCATTAAGTTATGCATATTTTCATTTACTTGTTTACTTCGATGGAGGAAAGTTCTGTAGAAAGTTTTTGAGACGAGTTTTCCGCTTGTCAATCAGGGAAGCAGCCACAACAGAACAGACATTATTACTCATCATTGAAACGTAGAAACGTAGGTGAGTTCCCTCGCAGAGATATGCAGCAGTCTTATCATTACACACATGCACATGCTAAGCCGCTGCTGGCTCGTTTAGTCAGTACTCACGATACAGAGAGTGGGCCTTGAAGGAGAGGAGGAACGGTAAAAGCATGCAGGCGGCACACTGCTTGTGTTCTTAAAGGTGAGCAAGCAATAACAAATGTTATTGCTCATCAAAGCTGAGATAGTGGGTGTGTGTGCTCTCACGCATGCAGTTGTAGCGAACGCAGTGAGAGAGAGAGATAGGGAGTGATGCGGAAACACGTAAACTGCGTAAGGTGTACTTATACATATTAAATACACACACTAACGCTACTGAGAGAGGTCTCGAAAGCAGAAGAGAAATCTTTTGCGTTCTGCGAGTGGGAGATTGCTCTCGCGCGTAGTATGTAAAGCAGTGCAATTTTAATGTAAGAAGCAAAGCAGGGCAAGAGAGGCGACAACATTAGAGCAAGGTGACGCAAAGAAAAGAACAATTAATGTCGCCTGTCGTCAGAGCTTCATAATTGGTGTTTAAGCAGCAACAACAACAAAAAAGTTTCCTCTAAAACAAATTCTTATCACATAGATATTTATATACATACATTTGTATATAGCTTATGAGAACACCGAACAACAAACTTGAACGTATTGCGTCACCACAGAGATTATTTCTGCAGTATGTGTGGGCAGCCTCAATGACGATCGTTTTGAAGATCTCTCGCAAGCAGAGGGAGAGAAGAGATCTATTGTTGAAATATTTAATAAAGTTGTTTTGCGGGAAGTACCCAAACATAAAATATAAATAATAATACTTCAACTTTGGTGAACTCTACTCTCAGTAAATAATGCTACTTAATTTTGCCATTTGCTACGTTCCACAGATGTTCGGAATCCACTTATCCATCGAAATTATCGTAAATTTTACTTTCTACGGGTATTTTTCGTATTTCAATTCGTTTGGCAAAATGTCAAACGCAGGCCAAGTTATTGAACCCATCGGAAATTGATGGAAAATCTCTGCTTATAATTCAATATCAATTCGTTGGACAATTGTGAAAGTTCAACGAATTTGAAATTTAAATTTGAGTTCATCGGATGATGCGCTCCCCCTTCCCCATCATCACCACGATTGCAAGGTATTAAGAAATAATCATCAATTGGATTGGCATTATTTAAATGATTTCAAGTAGCAGTTTTCTGCCAGCTGATTGATATTTAGTTGCTGTTTGTTTTTTTTTTTCGTTGTTTTTGTGAAAGTTGTTGAACATTTTTGCGTGCGCGAGGAAAATATTTTATTAGTTTTGCTTGGAAAGTGAATGCTGGATGGCTGAAAATTGCTATCCTAATGGTCACACACGCACACAAACACACACACACACACACACACACACAGACACACATTTGCTCACATCAGTCATTCAATCGTAGATTGATGTTTGCTTTGGCAAAGTGCAACCTGCATAACTGTAAAAGATCATGGAAATTATCATGCAGACAAATCAGCAAAATCAACACGCAGACAAATGCAGAAAGACACACTTGATGACTTTATTTTACGGCATCAAGTGGCATCCACAGACGATGGACGGCCTCTCGGCCCCAGCCACAGCCCCAGGGCACATCCACATCCACATCTGCATCTGCAGCTCCATCTCCTTTTCATTTTTAGCTACAGTCCAGGCAACGGCAGTTGGTCTGTTTTCAAAAGTCCAGTAACGAAAACACAAAGCCTCACTCTGTCTGTCTGTCTGTCCCGTTCCATCCGCTATGAGTGTGCAGGATATTCGAGCACCACTTGGACACCACTCCACTCCACTGCACTCCACTTGAGCTTCAGTTTCTGCTGAGACTGTTTGTGGGCCGTTAATTGTCCATCATATAAAGAAACTTTCTTGATATGTCAGCGTTATTTAGCCAGAATTGTTCCGAGAACACTGAGAAATGCCGTATAAGTGTTTTAATTTGACGTGCCCCCCATAAAGAATGCGGCGTCATAAAGGTTTCCTTTTCCTTTCTTTTTTTTTGGGTTTTTCGTTTGGTGGCTATAATTGGATAAAAGCATATCCGTGTGGGGGGAGACTAATGGAATCGACAAGGCATTATTTAAATTTACCTTTTTTACAGAAAAATTACAGAAAGTCATTGATTGATCTTTGGGTCTGGCATAAGCCTCTTCTAGCCTTAGGTGTTCTGCTGCTTGCCCTAGGCACTCTCATCTCTAAAGGAATCTTTTCTTCTTTCATCCATAAACTTGTCAGGGAGGCTCTTTTTCGCTTGGCAGAATGCACCAAAACTAAACCGTAGACATTCGCGCATCCGTGTGGATTATCCACGGGGGCACTATCCCACTATATGTGGCACTCAAAATGCACTACACGTAATTACGCGACTCCTCGCCACCGAAGACAAACTAGAACACGTCTGTCTCCGATGTACGTGCTGAGCGAGCCTAAGGAACTTTTTGTTTGAGCGGGGGGCTTGGGCGAGAGTGTGCATGCTATGTGTTCTATATACACGGCAGATACACTGATTTCTGGGCTCGTTTTTGTGTCGCCCTTTGTTGGCTATAAATAACAATGCTCGTACTTTCAGGGGGAGGGGGGGGGGGGCAGGGGCAGACACAAAAGAAAATGCAACTCCAATAATGGCGACAGGCGGCAACAGCAGGAGAGTCTCCGGTCTCAATCCCAGAGCTGATACTCTATACAATTTAACGGCTTTTGTTGCATAAACCGATCTGCAGCAAGAGGCACAAACATTTGTTATGCGATTGCAATCTTTTTGTTGTCAAGCAACCAAAAAAATGGCGTCGATCGTTGACAATTGTGCAAAAGGCGATGAATATTTATGGCCAAACCCCGGCCCAGGCCCTTGCAGCAGCATCTGAGCCCGCACTCCACTCCAGCCCTGCATGCCGGCAGTCAGTCAGTCAGTCAATCAGACACTCTGGCTGTCAATCAGTCATTCACACAATTTCTGACAAAAAGAAAGCCAACAATTATAGACACTAATAACACAAAAAGAAAAGACGGCCAAAAAGATATGACAACAGGTTAGCGAACCTCCTACCGAAAACATTTGCATGCCAAGGCACACGAGCGACAAGAGACAAAGAGATGTGAGGGAGAGTGAAAGAAAGAAATAAGGAAAGATAGAGAGAGAGAGAGCACTTTCTTGTCGCTACACGCGTCGCCTGCCAAGCGTCCCGAGAGCAACCCCCGCCCCAATAGATGTTTATTATGCAATGAGCGTTTTTTTTCAACAACTTGACAAACTGAGCCGTGAAAAACAAACGACTTGAATCTGTATACACTTGCTGCTGCTAGGGTATAGGCAGCTAGACAGACAAGCAGTGTAAGCAGTAGAAAACAGAACTGGCTAAAGGAAATTCATTTATTTTGATCGCCAGTTTCGATCTCAATACGCAGAACAACTTTAGGTAGAAATACCCCTCTCGGGGTAGTACTCTTCAAAGTAAGGGTATGCAACGTTTCAGCTCAAGTCCAAGTTCCTTATTGCAGCTTTACAGGTGATTTTTTTCATTATTTACCTTTATTGCGGCTCTTGTCAACGTGCTTTGGATGGTATCTCTTCCGCGCTCGCTCTCTCTCTCTCTCTCTCTCTCTCTCTCGCTCTCGCTCTTTGTCGAATCTGTGTCTGAATCATAGCCAGAGTGATCGGAATCGGAATGGGGATCTGAAACCACGATGCGTAGTTCACAAACAAGTAATTTCAATATAAATTGCATGTTTTACACATAAATTTAGACTCTAAAGAAACATCCATTTATGATTTTAGCGACATGGCGACGGACCCTGGCTTATGTATATTGCATTCGTAAATGTCCGTCCGATTTCTCTGCAGGCGGGATGGAATGGGATGACTTGTGAAAAGGAAGTCCAGGTCATAAACAATTTGGCAGGGGAATGAGCGAAGGGCGTTGAACTCTCCTCTCCCATCATCATCATCGTTGGGTTACGAGGGATGCCATAATTCTGTTTGCTTTGCAATTTGGGGCCTGTCAGAAAACTGCTGATATGTTTGCCGTTACTTACAGTTAGGTGGCGGTTCCTTCAGAACTTTTGAGTTTCTTTCAAATAATGCGAGAATATTCACAACCTTTTATGACTCGAGATCTCTTCTCATTCTCATTCTCTCTCTCTCTCTCTTTTACAGAGCCACAAAGATGGTATCGCGACGTAAAATTCTATCACGTTCACGCGACGATCTTAATCTTGACCAGACATTCACCCAGCAGGAGGAGGAGGAGGATGTCTGGTATCAGAAGGATAAACTCTACAAGGTAAGTGCACACAAAAATCACGGAATTCTTCAACTGAAAAGAACCCAAAAAAACAAAATAAAAGAGCTGCAATATACATTTGGCCCTGGCACGACCATCGCTGCTGACTGACTTCCGCCTGACAGTTGGGGCTTCTATGATTTGCTTCTATTTTCCTGTGGCTGCCTCATTCTCAACACGTGCGCGACGGCGACTGTCCATCCGTCCAAGCCACCGCATTGAGGTCAGCATGAAACGCACTATGCTGCCTGTGAGGTTTTGCTTTTGCCTTTGCTGTTGGTGTTGGTGTTTTTCGTTGTTTTTGTTGTTGTTGTATTGACCAATTGCATTAATTACCGTTAGGCCATCGCATTGCGTTGTGCATTTTTAATTTGCCTATGGGCCAAGGCAGTAAAAAACACAGCCAAAGGCGAACAGCTCGCAGCTCGCAGCAAATGGCCAACGGCCAACGTCTAACAGCCAACGACCCAGTGGGCTGTAGCAGCAGTAACTATAAAAAATATAGTTATGGGTAGCGTAGCCCTAATGTTGGGACAAGCCCAGCGCACGAGCTCAGCTCAGCTCAGCGGCAGGCCCCACAGAGGCAGCAGACACACCAAAAAAAAAACCAGAGACAGATTTGAGTGTTGCCAGTAGGAAAAGACAAGAGGGAGAAGCAGACCAAAACATCAGTTGAGGGAACAGAGCACACAAAGAGCGACAAAAGGACTTCATAGTTAATGGATATCCTGATGGAAGTATTGCCAGCTGAAACATCAGAGTTGAGAGGAGCATTGCCAGCACACACCAAGAAGAGCGGCTCTCGCTTCGATAAGTTTCTTGTGCGGCCCATCTGCTACGACGACTACGATTACTATGTCTTTTTACTTGATTTTGTTTTGTGTGTGGGAATTCCATTGATGATACTTTTTACGTGTGTGAGTGTGAGCACAACAGTTTTCTGTCTGCGTGTGTGTTTGTGTGGGCTTTTGAGCCCAAGCCCATTTTCAGCAGCGAGAGATGCTTCTGCGCTCTTTTAGCCGTTTATTTTTTATGGCTAAAAGCAAGTAACCCTTTTGGATCTTTTAATTTCATAGAACTCAAAGCTTTAGTCTTAGTTTTTGCTATTTAGAAGTTTTCCCAAATGATCTGTGGACTCTTTATCCTAACTTTTAGCTCTTTTTTTAGCGTTATTTTGCAGCTGCATGTGACTATTTTTTTTGGCCTAAAGTTTCTCTAAATGATTTGCTCTCTGATTTTCTTTGCTTTTTGGCAAGCAGTCACGGCCCACACACACTCCCCATCAGCGGGTTAACTGCACTTTATTCACTCGAGCAGCAAGAAGAAATAGCAGAAGAAAAAAAAACACCCATCCAAAAGGCTGCCCATTAAATTGATGTTTTATTTCTAATGGAGTTTTGCATAAATTTTGGTTGGCTTGCATCAGTGATTCCAGAGCCCAGAGGTGGCCCCAGCCTCACCCCAAAAGTGAAAAGCGTGTGTCTGCTGCCTCTGTCTCTCCATATCTTGAAGTCTGTTGTGTTGCAATTAGCGTGAGCGTGGCATCTATATAATTCCGTTTAGCCTGGGCCCCTGCCACACACAAAGGCGTCTCACAAAATTTTTGTATTTCCCATGATGGAAACGGCAACAAATTATGTCTGAATTTTCCTTTTGTCGTTGCTCCCCTTTCAAGAGGCAGCCCTTTTGATTTGGTTTTTGCTCGGGGGCACTTATTGGGCAATCCCTGTAGTTGTCGTTGTCGTTGTTGTTGTTGTTGTGCTTGTTGCTTGTTTTGTTGTTTCGTTTTCTGTGCTATTTTCAATATTGCTTACAAATTTATTATCTGGGAAATCCCCCAGAGACACTCCAACGACACTCGCACCGCCAATAGACATCTCCATAAGAAGACAAAACAAAACAAAAGACTGAGGCAACGAACTGCTGCCGCATGCTGCCCCATGCTGCATGCAGAATAGAATTATCTGCGTCTGTTTCTTGTTTTCCTGTGAAAATGAAAGTTTTTCTTTGGCTGGTTTTCGCTTTTGTTTCGCCCACATTCACCATCCACTTCCACTTCCATGCCGCATGTTGGCTTTTCCTTTTGTTATACCCGTACTCAAAAAGAGTTAAGGGGTATACTGTATTTGTGGTAAAAGTGGATGTGTAACGCAGAGAAGGAACATTTTCCGACCCCATAAAGTATATATATTCTTGATCAGTATCAATAGCCGAGTCGATAGAGCCATGTCTGTCTGTCCGTCCGTCTGTCCGTCTGTCCGTCTGTCCGTCCCCATGAGCGCCTCGTTCTCAGAGACTATAAAAGCTAGAGCAACGAAATTTTTTTCCAGACTCATGTGATATCACACTGTTACAAGTGTATTTCAAAATTTCGCCCCGCCCCTTCCGCCTTCACAAAGGACGAAAATCTGTGGCATCCACAATTTTGAAGATACGATAAAACTAAAAACGCAGTATCGTAGAGAATGACCATATCTATATCAGATTGCCGAATCTGAACCAGATCGGATCATTATTATAGCCAGAATAAAGAAATTAATTTTCAGTTGCTTCCCCCACCTCCTCTGGCGCTGCTGACGCTATTCATTCTCTGTCTCGCTCGCACACACTCTGCCCTGTGCAATGCGCGAGCAACCCCTAGCGGAGGAGATGTAGAATCTAAATGGTATATGTAGAATATTTGTTCTAGATGTATTATCTACATTTTACATGTAGATGTAGTTGACAAATGTAGCAAAAAATGTAAAATGTAAAATTAAAATTTTTTTTTTAATTTCAATCATAAGCTCATAAATTTATATACTGACTGAGTACGGGTATAAAAGTAGAGTCGCGACTAGAAGCGACTCACGTTCCTTCTCGTTTTCCTTTTCCTTTGCGTTGCTTTGCTGCTTTGGCACCCGTTCACCTGGTTTCGGTGTCGGTTTTGGCCAGGCCTGAACAACAGGATTTTTTTTGTTGGCGTTGCCTGAACGCCGGAGCAGGAAAAACCACTAAAACGAGACACACACACACACACACACACACACACAGTGAGTGCGAGAGATAAACACACACGTAGATATGGGAGGAGGATTGAAATTCAATGGAAACGTTACTGCTGCTGTTTTATTTGTTGTTGTTGTTGTTGTTGTTTTTGTAGTTTCTTTCTGGTTTCGGTTTTCTATGGATGCCGCACTTCATCAATGTCCCAGGACCAATTGAATTTCCTGCTCAATTATTGATTGATTTACCTTTTGACGGAAGAGTCGCCTCGGGTAACGGCAACCCATTCGAAAAGACATTCCAACTCTGCTTTTGCCTGCTTTTGGCATGAAATTTGCATAAATTATATAAGGGTTTTGGGTCTGTCCCCTACCCACACCCCAGCCATTTTGACATTAGGCATCGGGCGCCTATCAAGAGGCAGAAGCGTAAATGTGGGTTATCCAAACAGAAACCCACAGATTTGGGGGAAAATAATAAACATATCAATGAACTTTCGGACATCATTCGGTCGGGCATGAAGATGCAACCTGTCACAAAACAACAAAAAATGAATCTATCAAGACCATAATAATTTGCGGCGATTGTATCTATTAGTGGCCCGACACAAAGCGAACCGAAGAGAGCGACAAAAAAAAAAACCCAACCATAGAAATCATTTTATTAAATGTCAACTCTGATCCACCAGCAGCAGCGGGTCTTGGTCTTGGAGTCTCCTCTCCGAGAGTCGTGACTGCAAAAGTTCAACAACATTTTACACTAAAAAGTGCAAGCAGCAAAAAAAAACCACAAAGATTCTCAGCTTCATCTTCTTCTCGGCTGTGCTGTGGTGGTTGGTGGTGTTGCACGTGTTGCAAGCCGATCAGTGTGATCCATTAGAGCTCTTGCAACAGAATAAATAACAGACTTTAATTACGCCCCGAAAAATGCGGTCTGCCGTAATCACAAAAATTCTTCAACATATATGCAGGGTATTTGTAGGGTATGATGGAGCAGGTGACAGCCATAATACACTCGATATATCTGCTATTTATGCGCGTATCTCGTTCTTGCTTGCTGCTTGTTGCTGGCCTTAATCTCTTTCATATGCTAATGGGTACGCCCGAATAATGAATAATATGAATGCAAACCCGTTCGTTTTTAGGTTCTCGCTTTAGTTCACGAATCGAATGCCATACGAAACTTGTTCCCAGACTGTCCAAAAAATCAGCATTACGTATACGTATAGGAGAACACGCGCTGGGCATGTGGCGTGGCTGCCACTGCACACTGTTGCTGCAACTCAGGACTAATTAAAAGCCACAAACAACTTCAAATGAACTTCGGCATTTTGAGGTCGTCTCTTTTTCGGGAGGGGAGGGGAGCTCTGCACACGGCCTAGAAATATGAGCTTTAACCAGTTTGGCCGACACTTGAGCCTACAAGATTCTTGGCAAAGTGAAAACCTGAAGTGAATCTGCCCAAAGAACACAGCACAAAAATGAAATCAAAAGTGGCTCCAGCAGCAGCAGCAGCAGCAGCGGCAGCTCTCGTCTCAATCCAAGTACGCAAACGCAGAGCATCTGAAAAGGTTAACAAGTTTTACTACATGATTTATTTGCATTTTTAATGTGTGTGCGCCTCTGATCATGAAGCTCTGATGCTGCTGATGCTGGATCTAGCGGCTGGCTCTGACTCTCAAGAGACGCAGACCAAAAGCCGCAGCTCGAGAGCTGCCTAGACAAGTTTTGCCCAAAAAACAAATGAGTGCCTGTAGAATTGTGGCCAAAAGCCAAAGCCAAAAATTTGATGTTTACTGTGCTTGGTTTTTCATATTTAATTTTTTATTATAACCCCAAAAAAAAAAAAAACACCGAAATTGTGGGCATGTTGGTTACTGGGCTAATGGCTTTGTTTATGACGGTTCTTTGTTCGGGTTAATTGAGCGTCAGCCAGGCCAGGCTGTTCGCCCAAGAAAGGGGAAACCGCCAGCTGTTGGGTTTGGATTTTTCCTTTGAATATTACTATGAGTGGTCATAGTGAGGGAACTGTGCTCTGAATTTCGTTTACTAAATTTCTATAACTCTTTCAATTTATTTGCCACAAAGAGTGTCTCTCAATAGATGTTGATCAAGTTATTGGAATAGTATTGCATGGAATTCAGTCACAAATACATATGTACATGCTCTTTTGTAGATATTTCTAAGCCCGGTTTATATACACAGATCTAAGGCAGAAATGTAAAATATTTTCAAAGTGCACTTAGGCATGACGCAAGCCCAGAGGAGAGCATAGCCACACAAAAGCTGCAATCAAAAGCAGCTTGCAGCACTTGAAATATCTATGCATATATATAGTAAGTACTCGACTCGACGATATCGTTGGGTTATACATATAAAAAGAGACTTCAAACAGAGCTGAGCAAAGCTGAGCAGAGGCAGCTCGAACCACCCAACCACCTAACTAACTGCAGTGCAGCGGCCGGCCACCAACGAAAAGCCGTATCGTTGTCTATAATTTTATATGTCTTACTGCACCACGAATCGAGCTATGGCTGAAGCTTGCTGGGGCTCTGGCTCTGTCTCTGTCTCTGGCTTGCTGTTCGTGTCAGCATTTGCTCCGATTTGATTTTAACTTTTATTTAACAAACTGCAAACACACACAGCACCACACAAAACGCAAACACAGACTGATGCTTGTAATGGCAGCCAGCGACAAAAGCAACAACAAAATAAGTAAAAGTAAAGTGAGTGCAAAATAACAACAACAACAACAACAACAAAATACAAACTTAAAACGCAAGCGCCCAACAAGGCCGTTCACTTTGGCAAACACACACAACGATATACAGACAGACAGACAAACAGATAGACAGAGAGAGAGAGAGAGATAGATCACTATGGAAAGTGAAAATTGCCAGCATTAGTGACTATCAGGCATGGGTTTTCTTTCATTTTTAAGCTTTTCCAATGCTCAAAATTCCATGGAAACAGTTTTGGGGATTTGCTAAACGAATTTGTGTATCATAAATCGCTTTTAGTAGCATCCTTTGCGACATATTCCATTTAATTTGTTGAAGCACTTTCACTAGAGCTTCTGTTGAATATCGCATTCCTCTAAATCAATCCAATACAATATTTTTATCTGCTATCTATCCATTTCTACTTGCAGGAACACATACAGGAAGTGCTGGATAAATGGACCCAAATCGATGACGAGATCTGGGCCAAAGTAATTGTCTTTGAGCGGAATCGACGTGTGGCCAAGGCATACGCACGTGCCCCGGTGCTGACCATTAATGGGTCCGACGACGGTTTTGACGGCATGCGGTGAGTAGTCAGTCCACATCCATATTCCATAATTAACGGTCATTGCAAGGTGTACAAACACACGAGTCACAGTGCCACAGAGCTGCGACAGAAAAAAACAAACCAACAAAAACTCGCCAAAACGAAAACATATTAAACCTGAGCATACTCGTACACAATGCCTTTGAACTTTGCTAAAAACAAAACAAAATGGGATGGGATGGGATGGGATGGAAAAATAAACATAAATAATTATGGAACTGGCAAAAGTATGTGCCGCGTGTGCCCTTGACCCACTGGCAAAGAAAATCCACAGCAGGAGCCCTTGCTGCCTCATCTTCTTTCTCTTTTTGACATTGACTGAGTGGGTATGAGGGTATGATGTGTTTCTTGGCTAGTTTGTCAGACATGTGGAAAAGCTGATAAGCGGAGGGGTCCTCCGCATATTGATGTAATTTCTAGGGCATCCACAGCTTCGATGCTTCGATGGTTGTGGCCTTCCCCTTTGACTACGGCTTTTGCTGTAATACGCGTAAAATAATTAATTGCTGTTGATGTGCTCTCGAATGAGCAATGAATGAAACGCCCATCAAATTGATGGGCATGCGATTAAAATTTAATTCCCCAGATGAACTTCACTACGCCAAGAGGCTGTCCGATGGAGAAGAGAACCTTCGGGCATGCAGCATGGAGCACGGGCAGGGGCATTGCAAAATGCCGACCGACCTTAGTGGAAACAATTTGTAGTATGTGAAAAAGCGAAAAAGCTGAGTGAAAATGCTATAATAATTGCACGGTTACTCCGTACTCCTCGTGGGGTTATTTCTTTTATTTTTTTATTTTTTTTATTTTTTGTTGTTGTATGAAATGAGCGATTTCCGTTTTCGACCAAAAGCAATTTATGCCAAGAATTTGGCTCTTTTTATACCCGTACTCAAAAAGAGTTAAGGGGTATACTGTATTTGTGGTAAAAGTGGATGTGTGTAACGCAGAGAAGGAAAATTTTCCGACCCCATAAAGTATATATATTCTTGATCAGTATCAATAGCCGAGTCGATAGAGCCATGTCTGTCTGTCCGTCCGTCCGTCCGTCTGTCCGTCTGTCCGTCTGTCCGTCCTGATGAGCGCCTCGTTCTCAGAGACTATAAAAGCTAGAGCAACGAAATTTTTTTTCCAGACTCATGTGATATCACACTGTTACAAGTGTATTTCAAAATTTCGCCCCGCCCCCTTCCGCCTTCACAAAGGACGAAAATCTGTGGCATCCACAATTTTGAAGATACGATAAAACTAAAAACGCAGTATCGTAGAGAATGACCATATCTATCAGATTGCCGAATCTGAACCAGATCGGATCATTATTATAGCCAAAATAAAGAAATTAATTTTCAGTTGCTTCCCCCACCTCCTCTGGCGCTGCTGACGCTATTCATTCTCTGTCTCGCTCGCACACACTCTGCCCTGTGCAATGCGCGAGCAACCCCTAGCGGAGGAGATGTAGAATCTAAATGGTAGATGTAGAATATTTGTTCTAGATGTATTATCTACATTTTACATGTAGATGTAGTTAACAAATGTAGCAAAAAATGTAAAATGTAAAATTAAAATTTTTTTTTTTAATTTTAATCATAAGCTCACAAATTTATATACTGACTGAGTACGGGTATAAAAGTAGAGTCGCGTCCAGAAGCGACTCACACGTTCCTTCTCGTTTTTTTGGGTTGGAGGTCTTCCGAGTGGTTCTTCGAGGGGTGGCAGGGGGCATGCAATTGTCGGCGCTGCAGCAGCAGGGGGCCTAATTAACATATTCCGTTCAAAGCAACAACAACAACAAAAACCATATTGCTGTTGCGTGCCACAAACTGGCGGAAAATGCCAAATGCCATACGCTCAATTGTGTCTGTGGCAATTTTGGGCTGTGCCACGGCCTCAACCACAGACCACAGCTTCATCTTCGTCTCCGTGTCTACGCCACAGCCCCCCCCAACATAATCGCAAATGTCAAGAAGTTTTGGGAGCATAAATTCTATTCAATGGATCCTACGTATGCATAATGTGTGTGTCTCAGTGTGCCGATTGAACAGTGCACAAATATTGAAATCTAACAGGGCGGAGAGGAGTCTAAGAGACGCCACAAAGAGATGGGATGGCCAAAAAAGGGCATCAAGTGTCTGGCATCATGGCAGCAGCAGCAGCAGCAGCAGCAGCGGCAGTGGCAGTGGCGGCTTCCTTTGGCTGCCGCCAGACCAAATGTCAACCACACAAAAACCCCCGACCGAGGGGTTGGGTGGAGGATTGGTTTGCCGGAGAGAAGAGAAGACAATGAAGATGGAGATGGAGCGGGGGGGGGAAAAACAAATGAAATTGAAAATAATAACGAAAGTCATTCCATTCAATTCGTTTTCATTTGTTTTCATTCGTGACGAGGTCATCACAGATTGCCAATGCAAATTGCTCTTGTCATTGCACATCTTTCCAACGGTTTCGTCTCTCTTTTGCTCCATCTATGGCTCTCCCACTCAATTTGATTGCTCTCCCGCAAGGTGTTTAAAGGTGAGGTGAGTTGGCTCTCTCTATGCTGTCTTGTCAAACCAAAAGAGAGAGAGAGAGAGAGAGAGTGATTCCACCTTATAATACAAAACTTTTGGTCTTCCTCTCGCATAGCTATGTATGTTCGATCCTTCTCTTCGGTCTGCCTGCCTACTTTGCAAATGTTTTTGCTTGTTCATGTCAATTGGAGGTTAAATATGCCTGGAAAAATCACGAAAAACAGGCAGCAGCAGCAGCAGCAGGAAAATTGAAAACTGCTTTTGCATGCTGCTGCGGCTCGGTTAGAGGATAGAGGATAGAGTGTCAGGTTAATCAATTGTCGATTGCCGCCGAGACTTCAAACATGCCCACACCACATCCCCCTCAGCATATATGTACAAAACAAACAAATAAACAGCACAGGCGGAAAGATAATTTATGGCGATGCAGGGCCTGTGGTCCAACAGACCCGACCCTTGTAGTTGTCATTGCCATTGTCTTTGGTTTATCGCCAGTCCTAGGGCCAACAGCAGTAGCAGCAGCAGCAGCATCTTGTTTGTTTAATTAGCCGCTGTCAGTGCTTGTTAGTTAGTGCCACCAGCACTCGTATCTTTTGGTCTGGCCCCAGCCCCCTCAGCTGCATTTGAATGTGAATGTGTCGACGACTGGCAGGCAGGAGACATCATCTACATACGCCATGCATACAGAATTTTAATTCACACGCAATGCTTTTCATTGGAAATCTAGCAGATATGCAAATGGATAGAAGGGTGGAATACACACACAGAGGAGACGACACTCGACACTCGACTCCGATGAGAAGTTGGAGTCGCTTGTGACACATAGAAAATAACCATAACAATGAGCATAAATTTTACTGAACAATGCAAAGCGTAGTTAGGCCATTCTGCCCCCCTCTCTCTCCATCGGTGAGTCTTCCCCTTCCCGGTGGCAATCACTAAACTTCGGGGAGCCCTGAAGCTTGGTGCCTATCGATAGGATTGCAAATACTGATTGCTAATTAAACACGAGGCTTTGGTTATGTACTTCCATTTTTGTGTTGCATGCTGCACATAGACCAAAAATTACCATTTGCAGCATCTATCTGCAGTTGCTGCTGCTGCTGCTGCATGTAAATTAATTAATTAGACTGATGCTGCCACAGACTGTGACTGAGACTGTGACTGTGGTTGGCGTGGGCTGCCATGTGGCGGAGAGAGACGAGACCGACCGCACACGCACAGACAATCCAGCGATCAATGAACACTTTGAGTTGGAACAAGCGCATTTAATTAATGGCCAATCCTTTGTGTAGTCATTGTCGGACCACTTAAACACAACCCCCCGCACTCACAGACTGCCACAAACCCCCTCCGACTGTATGTATTTTGGACACAATTGAAATGGCGCCAATATACAATTTGCAGTTTATGACAGTTTCAGTTGAGTTTTGCATACACTTGTGGAGAGAGGGTATACGTATTTTGAAGATATATATGTAGAAGAGGGATAGCGGAATGGCAGCACGGAAGAGCGATCCTGCCACAGACATCCCGAGAAGGACATGGACTGGTAGTCGTGCAACTGGCATAGTTCAATGATTCAGCCGAAAGGGTATTCAAGGCATCGGTTCCCCGGCCTTTCTTTCTTGCGGGTATAATATTTGTTTTTGTTTTTTTATTTGCGAAACATTTTATTGCGTGGGCGTTGCCAATCAAATTTGCATGTTGCTGGGAACTGCTGGCTGAGAGGGGTGTAGGTAGGGGCGGGGGACAAATGAAATGAAATCAAATGGAAATCAAATCATAACATCAAGCTGTGCTTTACTGTGCTGTGCTGCGCTGCTCCGATTGCAACACACACTTTATTTGCTGTGTTTTGTTGCTGCTGCCTGCCTGCCTGCCTGCATGTTTCGTGCGGAAAAAACTAAGGCAAAAAAGGCGCGACCCGGAGGCGAGCCAAGGTTGCAGCACTCGGGAGAGCTTTTGATCGCTATTTGTGGGCCCAGACAAAAGACAGTTTTTCGTCTTGGCAGCAGTTGCAAAACTAACAGTTTTTAGTCATTGTAGCAGCAGCAGCAGCAGCCGCACACGTGCCACATTTGTCAGTCCAGGGCAAAAGAACAATAGTCAAATTGTGGCGGCCTTCGAAGTACAATTTAAGGTGTGACCGTAACTGGAACTCAAACTGAAACTCAAACTCAAACAGAAACAGAAACTTAAACTGGAGCGGGAAATGATCGTGGCTGTGGCTGTGGCTGGAGCTGGAGCTGGAGCTGTTGGCAGGGCAATGCTATAAATCTGGCCTATAATTAGCCATAATCTAATTAAAGCCAAATCGAGCCAAACTAGTTAGTCGATCACTGGAAAGTGTCGATTGGTTGCTTGCTCAATGCTTGGGTTTGTCTTTCCTTTGGTTACTTTTACTAAAACATATCACAATATATACTAATAAATAACTTGATCAATGTGCCTACATATGTGCCTACATACATATGTATTTATGTCTTTTCTATGGTATTTTTATCTGAACCGGTTGGGACATTTTTTTTGCTCACACTAGCCACAGCCGCAGGTCAAAAGCTGTTACCAACGATCAACCGACAGCCGTTCGAAACCAGTTGCCGTTAACTGCAGTTTGTTGCTGCTGCTGCTGCTGCTACAACAGTTACTGCAACGGCATGGACATGGGACATGGGAGATGGAGATGGTTGGTGGTGGTTTTGCCGCTTCCTCGAAGAAGCCACAGCCACAGCTCGTCCTCCAGCTTGACCCACTGCACACGTTTAACTTGAACTCCAAAATTGAAACAGTTTCCAGTTTTGTTTGAGTCCGACTCGTACTCGTACTCGTACTCGTACCACTCTCGCTTTCAGGCGCCGCTGCCTTTCGCATTTTCAGCTCATTTAGGCGTGTCAAGTCAGGTCCAGTCCTGAGACCAGACGACCTTGCAACCGATATGTACCTACAATATACATACATAAAGATATCAGCATGCATATAGACAATATCGAAGTGAATGTTGAGCGGACAAGACATGCTCTGAATATATGTATGTACATATGTATGTACATATGCAATATATATGTATTTATCCGACTGTCAGTGGGTTTGGCTCTAGTTCTGGTCTGATATTGGCATTCCTTATGCCTATGCTTATCCCACTTCTAGCCCCCTTTTTGGCATTCAATTTTAATAACATTTTTTGGTTTTGTTTTTGTTTTGTTTGATGGCTTGAATTTAACGAAGCATTTACTAAACAAAGAACTGCAAATCCGCTTTTGGCAGATACTCGAACTGTGTGGAAGTCAGTGGTGCTGGTGCTGGTGGTGGTGGTGGCAAGGCAACCTTGAAAGGCATACAACATACATCAGCAAGCGGTAAGCAGTAAGCAGTAAGAGGCAGCAATAGCACCAGCACCAGCACCCGTCCATGTCGATTTCATTTCATGGAAAACTTTGACACACATTTCAACGGTTTTTACAAGCATTTAGCCAATAAATCAACGCCAGAGCGGCAGACGTTACGGGCAGAACTAAAGCACATGGCCAAATGCCAGTCAGTGCGCGATGCTAACGGCGATTGTTGCTGCCTCTTTTGTGGTTCTTACTGCTGGCTGCTGCTTCTGATGTTGCGCTTTGCTGGCTTGGCAGCGCTTCATTATACAAATTAACATAAAACATAATAGTGACAGAGCGGCGTCAAGTGAGTTGGCCAGAAATAGAGGCAGCATAGATGCAGAGGCCACTGCAGCAGCAGCAGCAGCAGCAGAAGCAGCAAAAGCAGACAGGAGCAGCAGCAGCCGCAGCCGCAGCAACATCATCATCATCATCTTCATGCCGTGGCCTTTTATGCAAACGACAATTACAATTAGCTTGGTTTCATTGTCTTGCCGCTTGGGGGCTGGCTGCTCCGTGCTGCCCTGCTGCTGGGTTTACCTTTGCGGCTTCCTCTTGCCGCTTCTTGTTAGCAGTTCTGCCGACATTTTCGGCGACGCGACCTTAGGCAGGCAGCAAAGGAAAAAACAAAGCCACAAAGATGAAGATAGGGGAGAGGCAAGCCAGAGCCAGAGCCAGAGCTAGAGCAACATTCATCATTCGGATTGGCAAAAGCTGCAGTTGCTGCAGCTCCAATACGATTCATACCAGTTATATGTATGTATGTATGTATGTGTATTCCTTTATAGAGGGATTCCATCATCAGCATCCTAAAAGACGCGTCTATCGATCAGTGAACTATTGGTAGACCAATCCACTAATGACTCAGCTCAAAATAGAAGAAAAGTTAAGGCCTTGGGGGTACAAAATATGAAATGTTCATTATGAACATTTTGGGCAAACAGCTGCCACACTTTGCAGCATGTACGAAGTACGAGTATGTGGCATAAATCATTGTCAGGCGATTGAACGTTCTGTTGGGGTCCCGGGCCCAGATCAGACCAGACCAGACCCACGGCCAATTCAATGTTTTGTCAAACGTTTAATGGAACAAAATGCGGCACAGACACGACAGTGAGTCACCTCTTCAGCATGGGCCACCACCAACCAAACCAACCAACAAGCCAACCTCAATTCCAGAAAGTGAATGGCGCCGCTGCGCGTTGCCGCCGTAAAGTGGCAAGAGTTTTGGCAACATTTTGCTGCCTTGCCGCCTGCCACATGCCGCCTGCTGGCTTTTAATTCTGTTTCGCGCGTTTGTGTGTGTTGTCTCTTGGCTAATGCGGCAGCTGATTGATTTGCAATTAATAAAATGTGGTTATGATTGTCTAATGATTGCCCAACTGGGTCTCCCCTCCTCTTCCCGCAGAATCGGCCTGTGCGGCTTCGACAATCCGATGCGGGACCAGAAGACGGACGAAATGAAGCGCGTCATCGGGCAGGTAAGAATGAAATGAAATTTTACGGCACAATTAAGCGACAACGGCTTAATTAAATTAGCTTGTGCGATCGAGCGACCGTAAACATATAAACCAAATGTGTGAGACAAGAAACATCCATTAGCCGCGCCGCTGATGGAGAATCAAGAATAAAGATTTCAAAAGTACTTAAGCAACTTTCGTTCCGTGTTTTCTCCTCTAATGCAGGGCGTGAAGATCAAAATGGACGACGCTGGCAACATACTCGTCCGCCGCTATGCCAAGAGCAATGTGTACGTCAAGAGCACCGCCAGCAGTCCCAATGAGGAGACCTCCATCGGTGCCGAAATCTTGAAGCTGCCAAATCAGGCGCTCGAATCCGAAAAAATAGTCAAGGTGAGGAGTATAGCGAGCCACTTACATGCCATAAATCCGTTTCATTTCGTTCATCTACGAGTGCAACAACTGCATCTGCATCTGCAACTGCAACTGGCAAATGCTAATTTTGGTCTGTCTGCATTGTTTTGTATTCTCTAGCTCTTCGATATGAAGAAGTTCCAATCGAACGTAAATCGTGAGCTGCGCCGTGCCTATCCAGATCGACGACGCTTGGAGACGCAGTGCCTGTCGGCCGTGGCCTTTGTCAAATCGGAGAGCGATGTCTTGGAGTGCCCCATTTGGGTGCTCATTGTGAATGTGGTAGCCATGGATATGCTTAAGAGCAAGCTGCCACCAGGTGAGTGAACACACAAATACAATACACATTTATAAATGCCGTAAGCACACACCACACACTTTGCCGCCAAAACACTATTTTACCGCCGAGGTAAATGAAATGTTTAGACTTGCGATTAGGCCGTGTTGTTTTGGTAAATGCAGCTCGTTTGCAGCTACTTTTAATTATCCACATATAAAAAAGAAAACAAAAAGTGCAATAGAAATTGGTACGCTAAGGAACTCGAAAGAACTGGTTCCGATACTCCTTTTGCTGATCGATAAATTAAGTTCTAAACTATCAGCTGTTTGGTCCCGTTATAAACTGTTGCTGTGCGAAATTCAATTTATAGATTGTTTATTCTAACACTCTTCTCCTTGTAGTTCAACGCCCCATTGTGGACATTAAGAATCGCCCGCGCATACCCATACCCGATGAGGATCCCTACAGCGTGGCCGGCAATGGCAGCGGCGGCAGTTCGGGCAGCTCCGGATTTGGCAGCGGCCACCAGCAACAGGCGCATGCACAGCAGCTGGGAAAGCACTTGAACAACGGCAATAACGGACATGTGGCAGCCACGCGGGAACAACTGCTGCTGCAGACGCAACAATTGGCCCACAAACGCAGCGAGAAGCCGCCCAAGCTGCCACCCAGGGACAATGTCTATGCACACGATTTGATTCCAAAGGTAAGAGAGGGACGGGATCCGATCCCCAAATGATTGCCCAAGCAGAGTCGTTTGCTATCAAGTGTTGGGTACAAATTTGGCAGCGCTAAAACACAAATAAAGCAAACCGTAGAGAAGTGTGGAAACTTGGTTAGCAGTGGAACCTCGCCACAACGAGGCTAGTTAGCCAGCCAGCCAGCCACCCTGCCAAGCTCTGCCTGCCCATGCTTGGTTACATGCGCAACGCGGCCACTTGCAAAATGGGTCTCCGATTCCACACGGCTCCCGCTACGGCTCCAGTTCTCCAGTCCTCTGTCTGGTGTCCGGTGTCTGCTGGTCGGCGGGCAGGTGGTTAGACGTGGACATACCAGGCCACTGGCGAAGATTTCGCCGTTGAGCTTCACTGGCCAATGGCCGTTTCGTTGCATTCAATAATATTCGGATTTCAGCAGTTGGGGTCCGTCGACCAACAAATAACTGCAAACGAATCGCGTGTAATTAATATGCGCGGAATGCTGTTGCCGCTGCTCGATTGCTCGCATTGCTCGACTGGTGGATTGCCAATTGGGCCCAACGACCGCGTCAGTGCCAACAGCAAAAGGGGCATGGAGTTTCTGTGCACCTTGCGCAATATGGAGCTGCATTTCAGGTCTTCAGGCAGCGGAATATACATATGATATGATTAACTAAAAGCCAAAGTACCATGGAAAATATCATTCAGATTCTGATTGCACTTTCCATTCTTTTCACAGCCGGACTATGATGACATTGACTTGGAAACACGCATCAAATTGTCGCGCGGCAAATCGGACAAGGGCAAGGACAACAAGAAATACGGTAAGAGCCCAGCGCAGGAACGCCACAAATAGCAAGCAAAACTGAGCAACACTCTCCAATTCCACAGATGATCCATACTATTGTGGACTGCGGGCACGAGTGCCCAACTTTGTCAAGTCGGGCAAGAAGGGCTCGGGCCAGGGACTCAAGGATCAGCGGGATGGCAATGGCAACAATATTAACATCATTAACAATAACAACAACAGCAACGGAGGCATGAGCACGCTCAGCCAGAAGAAGACCTCGATGATACACAACCACTTGGCGGGCATGCATCCACATCACATACAGCAGCAGCAGCAACTGATGGCCGCCGCGGCAGCCGCCCATGCTGTTCACCACCATCCAGGCCATCAGCAGCAGCAGCAGCAGCAGAATCATCACCATCAGATCTGGCAGACGCGCAGCTATGAGAGTGGCATAGGTATTTATAAACAGGGCGTGGCTAGCACGCCGCAACACAAAACGCACGCACTGCAAATGCAACTGCAACAACATCAGCAACAACTGCAACAACAACAACAACAACCACAGTCACTGCCAACGGACCTAACAACAGCAACAACAGCCAAGACACAAAGCACACCCCACAAAGCACGTAGCCACCAGCAGCAGCAGCACCACCAACACCACTTGCCACCGCAGACCCGCACTCCGCACTCGTATCCGCACGCACATCCGCATCATAAGCACCAGCACCATCACAATCACAGTCACATGCATCAGTGCGAGCGGCATGCGCGCCACCAGCCGCCTCACCAGCCCACCCTTCCACCCTTCTACGACAATCTGGAGGAGTCTGTGGGTCGCCAGGTGGGTCGCCGTCTCTCTACCCGCCGCCCGGTGGCTGAGAGCGCTGCCGGTGCCTGCAACTGCGTGAGCTGTTATGCATTGGCCCCGCTCTGTGGTTCCGTGCCGCCGCCACGGCCCCAGCGAAGTCTCAGCCAGCAGCAGCTGCGGCGGCATCAGCGGCTGAGCGGCAGTCTGGTGGAGAAGCAGGCCGGTGTGGTCAAGTGGTGCAGCGAGAGCGACATCTCGGTGCTGGAGCAAGTGCAAGAGGAAGAAGACCCGGCGGCGACAATGACGGGCAACACACTGCTGACCCAGGACGAGCGGTACGACGACTGCTACGAGTACGACGACTTCGACATGGACTTTGACATTGACGACGACCTTACAGCTCGCATGGGCTACAGCCGGGGAACGGAGACGGTGGACATGTACGTGGATCGGGCACAACTGCGCCAGATCCAAGCGCCCGCCGTGCTGGCCAGCTCGCGCACCAAGTCCCAGTCCACCGAGAGCTTCTTCGAGCAGCCGAACGAAGAGGGCTCCCTGTATATGTACGGCGGACGCAAGCGCATTGTGGCCAAGGCGCCGTCGGCGGCCAACATCTATGATCGGGTGCGCGGCTCAATGGACCCCGACAGGGGCTATGCGAATGGCAGGTTCAATTTGGCAGCCAGGACACAACAGTACCACAACAGGAGCAGCCAGAAGGCGCCGGTACTGCCATCGCCCAGTTGGAGGGGCGGCAAGCGACAGCAGAAGGAGGCGAAACATTTTCAAAACTCTGACAAACGACGATATGACAATGCAACGAACAACAACAGCAACAACAGCCACAACAACATCTGCAGCAGCAGCAGCAGCAGCAACAAGAACAAAAGACAGTTAACGAACAGCAACAAAAACAATGACGACATCTTGAAAAGCAAAAATAATTTCAATAGTAAAACCAAAAGTATAGCAACATCAGCATCAGCCCAAGCCCAAGCAGCGAAAGCGACCACAACAGCAGCATCTAGCGGTGGAGCACTAGCAGCAGCATCAGCATCAGCAACAATGACCACTAATGCCGGTGGAGGAGCAGTAGTTGCAGCAGCAGCAGTAGCAGCATCAAAAAAAGCATCACCAATACATGACCCAACAACAGTGAACAATGCCCAGGCGGCGGCAAATGGACTGAATGGGCTGCCACCTCCCCCAGCTGCCAGAACTGGGCGCAGTGCCAGCCGCCTTGACATCAGCGACATGGAGTCCATTTATGGCTACCTGAAGCCACGCAAGCCGCGCAGTCTCAGCCTGAAGAAAATTCAAATACTCGACTATTGAACGCATACGCATACGTTAACTGAACAAAAAATGAGGTTATTTTGGCATAGACAACGTCGATTTCTCTTATTGTTTGTTTTGTGGGTTACCCCTTCGGATCGGTTGCTGTACATATAAATACCAAACAATACCATACCATAGATAATATATAGTTTTTATGTTGCCCAATCAACCAACCTACCCACCAAAAAACCTTGAGAACCCGGTGAACAGAACTAAACTGAACGAAATTTTTACTAACTCATACCTGGACTCCTAGACTCCTGGACAGCCACAGCTACTACCGTTGTACATACATACACACACAGATTAATGTCTGCTTAAATGATATAGGGAATGCTTATTATATTTGGGAATCGCTTTGTAATATTTGATATCTGTGCTTCTTGTAGATTCGGAGCTTGTTGAATCACCATACAATCACATCTATGGCCGCCATTTACCGCTGCCCACGCGCGGATATGTGCCCACACCACGCATGTTTATCGGGGAATGGGACTGATGTGAGGTATGGCAACCGGCGAGAGACCGACACGACACATTTGCACATGAGCAGCCGCCGCCGCCGTCTAGGAGTGGAGTAGCAGCAGCAGCACAAGGCACAAAAAAAAAACATTTTGAATAGTTGTACAGCTAAGCAATCCGCTGGATGCCTGCCAGGCGGCGGCGACAGCAGAGCTAATTTAAGTCAACCCAGCAACAAGGAGCATGAAATATATTATATACATTACATTAATTTAGCAAAATATTAATGGTAATACTTATAATATTAGCCTAGGCGTAAGCAAAGCAAACCAACCACAAAACCATTCTAATGTTTAGTTATACGACAGACATTTCGCTGTATGTGTATGTTCTTTAGATGTTTTGAGATTATGCACTTTACATTTGACATTTGCAATCAAAAAAACATAAATTGTTTTCTTTATAATACGAAATGAATAGCCATTACATAGCGTGGAGATCGTGGAGAGAGAGAGAGAGAGAGATCTGGAGCCGCAGTCCTTAAGTTCAGTTAAGAATTTTGTACATTTTTCGTTTGCCAGCAATCAATTCAGAAATGAATTTGAATATGGATTTGCGGGCTGAATTGAATTTTATTGTATATCAAAATATTCTGTATTTGCGTACTATGAACAATAATAAAATTATCTTCAAGAAAATCAATCTTAAGTCCATTCCATTCTGATTTTCATTCCAAATAAATGTTTAAAGTGTGTGTACTATGGATTATAAACTATTGATTTATCTGGTGCCGCCCTGCGACTACTCCTTTTACAAATAGTAATCAGAGTCCCAGTTGGGTGGACGCATGTGATCAGGATTGGGGCCGCGGTTGGGTATGTTCGGATCATTGGGCCCAAACGGATCGAAGCGCGGAAATGGTACGCCATTTCCAGGCATACCGGGATGCGAGGGGAACGCGAACAGATTACCAGGACCACCACGACCGAGTGGGTCCAGGTCCCCGCGACCGATGTCGGGAAAGCCAAAAGGGCGAGGCTCATATCCACCGGGCATAAATGATCTGAGGACGAGGACAGACATTGTAATAGGACTGCGGGACATCCAGCTGTTTGCTAGTGCCTTACCCGCCACGTCTTGGTTCCCCAACGCGCAATGGATCCGATCCATTGGATTGCTGGGGCACTGTGTTGGTCTGAGTGGTCACTTCGCGCGCATTGCCTGTAAACACCGGGTCCAACAACTCCTTGCGGAAGCGTTCAATAATCTCCGAAGCAGTTGGCATCAATGTGGTAATGTTTCCCTTCAAAGCGGCAACCAGGGTTTCGGGGTCGATGCAAATATTTGACATCTTCTTGGTATTGATGTCCAATAAATTTAGAAGCAAGTCGTCTTCGCTTATGTGTGCAATAAGCAGGTAGAGCACCTTTTCGTGCACATAGCGCAGCGAGTACTTGGTGTCGTCGTCGTTCCAGTTGTCTGGGAACAGCTCACTGCCCAGATCCTCCTCTGATAGTGTTTTCTAAGCGAATCAACAGGCATTAAAGAATAATTAATCGGGGTAGATACTACTCACATCATCGCCAATTCCCACGCAGCGAAAGTTGTAGTGCTTGGTTAGCAGAAAGTGCACCAGAGCAATGACCACATCCGACTTCTTGTTTATATCAGAACGAATCGTCCTGAACAAAAGATCCCAGCCAAAGAAAAAGTCGCCGCCCGTCTTGGAAGCTGCTGAGGCCGTTGGAGTGTCCATGCTGACAATGCACAAAAACAGATATTAATTTTAGGCTGGGCTTCCCATTTTTCTTTATTTACATGAGTAGACACAATTTTATAAGGCTGCTTTGTGTTTTTTATGAATGTAATGTTTACTAGAGGTGTCTAGAGGGCACTATCGATAGTATCGATGTATCTCAAGGGCCGGACAAATTATTTCGGATCAGAAATATACTAACAATATACTAAAAATGGACAAAAAATACCGGGAAAATACTGAGGAAAAACAGGCTTTTAAGCTGTGTGACCTAAATAAATGAACTTTTCTCACAATACCAAATTTACTAACGCGTCGAATATTTGACATATGTATGTACGTTCAACCGGTTTATTTTCGAATATTTTTTGTCCCTCTCGCTGAAATCGTAAGGAAATTTCTATATAAAACCAAATATTTGCAAACTAACTTCAGTTTATATAAGGTAACGTTAAAGCGAAGTGTGTGTTGAAAATAAAAGGTGCCAAATAATCGGATAGTTCACGTTTCGCTTAGGGCAGCAGGTCCACAATCCAGCTCTTACGATCCACACGGCTCTCGAGCTTACCTTAGCAGGTAAGATGGAAGCTAGAATTAATTACGTTCTTACCACCGAAGTGTACTGTACATTCTGTGAATATAAGTGAAATAAAAGAATCGAGGTATTGTATATGTACATATATATATTATATATTGCACCAACGACTTCATTGTTTCGTTCCTATCGTTTAATTATTTTCTCAAATCAAATCCACCCTCCCACTCCACACCCTATCACATTTAATATTCCAATCATTTCAAGTACAGTGAAATCTCAACAATTAGAAAAATTTGTTCAAATTTCTCATTGATAGACATATTTCTTTAACAAAAAAATATAAAATTTTAATAAAAATTGTTACGCAAACTTTATTTTTAAACAAAACAATTAATTAAATAAACATTATATTCATAAACAAACTTTTTGATTGTAGTCTTCACTTTCTGGGTTATCAATTGACCCCAAAATTTTTACAATCATATCAAATTTCATATGCACATAACCGAAATATATACACACTGAACGAATAACTTGGTGATTCCCCGTTCTATTTTTACTTCAAAACGAAAAACAAAACAGTACATCTTTGTGGTTAAAAAAAAACTACCAGTAATTAAAACAACGGGTTTTAATTTCAGAGCATCCAATACATAAAATGGCATGGTTCCATATTCTGATCAGTTGAAATTTGTGAGATTGCACAGTAAAGAAAATACGTACATATATTATGTATATACATATTTCCCATCATACATTATCAGTTCCTTTATGCTTGCATATAAATAGGGTGGGGTGGGTGCTTGTGTTTGTATCGTTTACACGCGCGCATATCTAGAAAGAACACTTAGAAAAAAAAAGCAATAAATAAAGCACAATGAATGAGTTTCATTCATATTTCCACATATGTACATACATATGTTTGTCTGTGTGTATAAAAACGCTATCTGCTTTCTGAACATTCGCACGTATGCAGATGAATGTGACGTCATAATATTGAAATTTCAAAATTAATTGAAAAGTAAAATACAATAATGCTATCGGTCTTAGTTAAGAGTTGTTCGATATATAATTAATAAAGATTATAGCAACAATATAAATATAGGAAATAACTGGGAGTTCCCGGGAATTCGGCACGGCGAGAATTTGAGATGATGAAGTAAAGATAACGGAATATTGTATAATATAATCTGTATGAAACGTATTTTCTCAATTCTCAACATTGCATAATAACTAGTCAAGATAATAAGTATAAAAATAACGAAATATGGAGCTAATAAAAATATATGTAAGTCAATTGGTAAAATTAATTAACTTTCAATAAATTTATAAAATAATAACTGGACAAAATTCAGTGGACATTTATTTTATTTTCAAAGTTTTTTTTTGGCTTGATGGACTTTTTGGCATCTATGCCTTTTTTTGTATACCATTATACGTTCTTGTATATATAAAGTATGAAATTGGTGAAGTTGAGTCGTTGAAGATTTTTTCGTTAGCACAATTTTAGGTTTGCTGATCAGAGTCCGAGACCGCAACGCCACTGCATGCAATGGGTTAATTTACTGATAGCTATATGACATTAAACTGTGCTAAATGACTACTTTGTGGATAAAATTTTGCTAGCTTGGTGGCGGTGGCTGTGTTTTGCTGTGAAACATCATTTTGTATCAAGCAGTGCTACAAATCTTAAATCTTAAGCTATAATCGTCTTTGATCAGTTTTTTCTATTTCTATATCATACCATCGATCTGGCAGCCTTGTACGATCATATGTTCATAGACATGGCATCAAAACTTGAAAAGGCCGGGGATGTACGAACGGTGAGAAGCAAAAGAACCCGGGCTTTTAAAATGCTTGGCGATTACATAGGTGAGTAAAGGTCAATCATTCAATGCACCTAGCGAACAATATGAATCATTTTAGACACCTGCATACGCCTTGCCGGTGCGGTACTCCTGGCGGATCTGCTAAAGCGCCTCGCTCACAGTGTAATTGAGTATTTCCAGTACTCTCGATCCTATTTGCCAGAGAATCGTCTGTGGACAATACTGCAGCGTTCCTTTACATACAATAAAGGGAGCGCCGTTATATGTATTAGCTTTTTTGTCCTGGGACTCATTCGATTGGCTGCAACTGGAAATGGCCGAGCGCTAATTACACCGGCTGCGTACTTGCCCTTTATACCGCTGTACTGGCTACTCAAGGGCTTTGGCGAAAGTACACTGCATTATTCCCACTGGATAAGAGGACCACATGGGCTCGACTATGCCTCTGGAATGGCATCGAATTACTTTCATGGCTATTTGAACCTTTCACTGCCCGAACGCATGGGCGACGGCCTCAAGCACCGGATGGCAGTCTATGAGGTAATAGTAGGAATTCTGCTTTAAAATGAATATGAAACTATTGTAGCGATATTCCCTTGCAGGAAACACATAATATTACTTTCGGACTGCACCGACTCATCATTCTGATACCAGACGAAATGTTTGTGAAGGGCATCATCGATAGCGATTTGCTGGAGGAAGTCGCAGTAATTTGAACTGATGTACTGAATTCGCCAACACAAAATGATAACTTATCTTTTTCTTATTACCTTTAGCCATTGGAAACGGTACACATTCAACGCGCTGGTGTCAAGAGACCCTATAAACATGCTGTCTACAAACTTAAACGCGAGATCAATGGTGAATCCTATTACTTTGCCGTTGAGGGTGCCACACCAATGTTGTCCTTCTTCGAATCGATGCAGTCGCATATATCGGCCACCTGGCAAATGCATGAAATGAAGCGTGAGATCTGGCTTAAGTTTTACAAGCATTTAAAAGGTCTTTTGCAAACATGGCCAGAGACACGCAACTTAGTGGAGCTAATCATCTATAATTGTACGTCAATGTTCGTAATTCAATTACAAATTAAATTAAGTCTCATTCATTACAGCACATGATGATAATGGCGATCTTATCGATGTTGGCGAATTGATTATCACCCACATGGAGAACAAAAAAAGAATTTTTCGTGTCAACAAAAAGTTCGATTAACATTAAGTAGAAAGTAACAAAAATCTCTTAATTTTTAGTATATGATGCTCAGTCATGTATTGACGCTCTGGATGACAATTTTGTTTTTCAACAATATTTTTAACTGAAAGTTTTTATAATAAATTACTTTACTAACAAGTAGCACAACTAGTTTTCACATGGATACAACAAGTTCACTTGGTAGGACAACCAGCAAGGAAACTCTATAACTCTACTGGTTGTTCATTTGGTGCCTGCAATTCTCTCAGCTTTGCCTGAGCCATTGCCAACATTCTCGATTTCCATTTCTCATAATCTTCGATCTCAGGCTTCTGGGACTTATTCGACTCGCTCGTGAGATTCTCCTTCTGGCTAGCCTTAAGCTTTCCATCCAAATCGGGCGGGGAGACTACTTTGGTCTCCTTGTAGTGCTTGGCTATCATGCGCTCCCACTGCTGTTCGAGCTGTTGCCATTGGGTTGGGCGCAGGTTGCTGAAGGGCATTAGTTTTGGCTTTGATACCTTCTTCTTTAGCAGGCGGCAGGCAAGGAAAACGGCCATTGCCGCGTATTGTGGATGAGCAGTGTCAATGTCGGTATCTTCAGTGGAAACCAAGCCCCTGAAGAGATTCATCAACTCCTCGGCTTTGCGAGACACCTCGTTGAGGCTTAGCTGCACACAAATATCATTCACGCTGACCAATTTATTCAGATCCAGTAGCTTCTCAAACATGCGCTTGTTGTTGAGGTAATGGCTCTTCCGCAGTCCGGACAGCTTCAACGCCTGCTCCTTGTCAAACCCAATGCCCAGCAGGCAGGAGGCAAGATCAGCGCACAGGACGATTTTCCCATACTCGTTTATTTGCAGGGGCACATTTGTCGAACGCAGTTCCAGCAGGCGGACCAACTCTGTGGTTTTCCTGAAAAGGACTCTTTCAATATTCATTCACATTTAATTGTAATTTTAGCTCACTCCAAGACATTCGGCTCTTCCCGCAAGCCCATCTTTGCAATCAACTGTTCAATTAGTGTAGTCATTGCAAATTGCAATTTAAACAGCGTTTTAAATATTGTTTATGTTTTCAGTTTTGTCGTAAGATTAGAGATGGGTTAATATTTCGCGCCAGAAACTGACGTAACGTATCGCATCTGTATTGGTCGTCTGGCCTATCGATACAAAAAGAGCATCTCTAAGAAGGTTGCAAGGGGAGTTAGCTAGAAAAGGGACACAGATCAAATATGTTCAAAAATAATTCTGCAAAAATGACGTTTTAACCCAAATTTGTGTATTCATTACGCGAATAGAGAATATAAAATTAATGTTACATTTTTTGGGCCTAGAATTAGATTCACTGCCATACAAAATTAATGCGCCTCATCACCGCTGTCGTCATCATCATTAGTCTTTACTCCGGCTTTGATGGCGGCCTCGGTCAATGCCTTGGGATTGATTTGATAAATGCCATCGGTTTCTCTGCCCACTATACCCATTTCGAAACGGAAGTCCTTGTCCTTGACGGTATCATGAACGCGGTAGATTCTGAAAAGTCAAGAGCAGTCAATATTGGGACGTATGCGTGGAAGGAAACAAACAAGTTCTTACATTTCACCGGCCTTCGTAACGAGCTCATCAGTGTTCAAGTCGATAAATCGTGACTTTTCCATCTCGGTCTTGGCCTGCTGCTTGGCCTTTCCACTGGCGCAGGCAAAGTACCCAAAGTACGAGCCGGATGGCTCAATTTTGTAGAGCTGGGGCCCATCATTTTCATCCCACGAAGCAAGGATAATAGACAGTCCAAAGGGCCGGACTGCGCTGTACAAAGTGTAGGCATGGACATAGGCGGACACGCGGTCGCAAAGGTGCTTCAGAGGAATCACTTCCTCAAACTGCTGACGGTAGTTTGCTGCCTCCTGGCGGGCAATATCAGCCACATAGTTTCCGTCGGCCACCAGCCCAGCCACGGCCATGCCAATGTTCTTCTCAATGATGAAAATGCGTCCAGCGGCATCAGGCTCATATAATTTACTGGTTATTATTTTCTCAACGGCAAGAATGACGCAGTCCTTGCCACGGATTCCAATAACGGTGCCACTCTTCTCCACGGCTTTGGAAGCATAGTCAATTTGGAAAACGCGACCGTCCGGCGAAAACTGCGATGCCGACAAGTCATACTGCAATACAAATACATAAACATAGAATCTTCCCAGTCTAGACGCCATCTTCTACTTACACCAGTTCCAATTGTACTCATTGTGTTGATTTAAATTTTTTACGCAAAAAAAAGGTTTTGACAATGATTTGACGCCTTTTGCTTTCAGTGTGACCACGGATTTATCGATCAAATATACCAAACGACCATAATGAATATACCGAAATATACCTTGTCACTATCAAAACATACCGTAAATACTGACTGACTCGAAAAGATGCGTGGATATTCCTCGATTTTGAAATTCCGTTTAATATTACCAGCAAGCCAAGACTCCCAGCGCTAAAACTTTAATTTTCTACGATTAATTAACCAATTTTCTTAAAGATTTGTTAATCATAAGTGCTCATTTTGATTAGAATTATTCATATATAGGTTTAATCAAAAATCAATCTTGTGGAAAATGTAGTATTTTTCATGGAGTATGGCACTTTGTATACCCAATTGGAAAATTTCCTTTCCATATTGTTAAAATTCTGCACGCCAATTCGAATACAGAAACGAAAGCTGCTTTGAAACCTAAGTAACAATGAATTTACTTGTATTGGCATGTTTTCGACCCAAATCAGATTCTATAATGTCTCGATCCCGTTTGGTAACAGCAAGAATACCATAAACTGCAATATTAATTGAGATAGATTATAAATTAAGTGAAAAATTTTGCATTTCATGATACAAAAAACAGTTTATAAAATCGATCATGGCATGGATGATGACAAATATTTCATCATATCCCCGTTTTGTTTCTTCCTTAATTAATTAAAGCTTTAAGCCTAGTACTCAGATCCAAAAACTGTTTGGCAGCGAACTCATGTCATATAATTCGCTAGCGGCCATGTGGTGTGACCAGAGGTGTGCACTGCATTCCGTACGGTTACACTGCTCAGACAGATGCTTGGTTTTGTTAAAAGTTAATGAAATGCACTTCTTCGGCTAGGGTCGCTCTTCCCCAGGCATATCCTGGGCTCCCCAATATTGGATTGGAAAGTTAGTTTGTCTGACTATCAGTGGCACCAGATAGCGACACCGCCCGTGCCGACCACCGTGAGGACAACATGTTTGAAAACCATATTTGATTTATATTCATGAAAATTAATATATGAGAGCAAAAAACCAAATTAAATATTGAAATAATGAAGACAAATAGAAACTAATTAATGCAGCATTATATGAAGGACAATTATATGGATATTATAAAATATAATTTTTATTAATTTTCATGAATATAAATCAAACATGGTTTTCAAATATGTTGTCTTCACGGAGGTCGGCACGGGAGGCGTCGCCATCTGCTGTTGCTGATAGTCAGACAAACTACCTTGCCAATAAAATATTGGGGAGCCCAGGATATGCCTGGGGAAGAGCGACGCCAGCCGAAGAAGTGCATTTCATTAACTTTTAACACAACCAAGCATGCAGTGTACGGAATGCAGTGCACACCTCTGGTCACACCACATGGCTGCTAGCGAATTATATGACATGAGTTTGCCAGCAAACAGTTTTTGGATCTGAGTACTAGGCTTTAAGGAAACTTTAAATGCTGAGAAAAGTAAAGGTATGCTGGCCAAAAGGAGATCGTCACAAAAAACTCACCCCACGTCATAGCTCCCACGGTATGTTTAGTCCTTCGGGCCAGGATGAGGTCCCTATGAGGTCCTTAAAAGCTTGGCCGTTTTAATACTGGGGCCATACCTTGCCATGGCAAGATAAGAAAGCACGAAAAAGAGCACTCAAAGCACTCTCCCCACTCGTTATTGCACAAAATACACTAGAAATATACCGTGTTTGGGTCAATTTGAAATGTACTTTAATATACCGGAAATATACTGACGGACTCGATTTTGATATTCGGTTTAATATTACTAGCTATTTTGCCCTCTCAGCCTTAAACAAATAATTTTATCCAATTTCTCAATAAATTTAGTACAAGATTGGCTAGTTTTCAGAACTCCTCTTGATTGGATTGTTTACTTAATAGGGTTCAAACAAAAGCGGCCAAAGCATAAAACGCAGTGTAAACTCTGGTCATATTCCGTCATTGTTGCTGGTCAAAAAAGTTTCTGCATGCGTATGGACACTTTTATATATTTCATTTAATTAATGTTAAATTTGTTGTTCAAAGCTGCTTTATGTTATGAATATTGAATTTTTTCCTCGATTGACATGTTTTTTACCTATTCATGCATATGATCTGTGTTTTTATATAGTGTATCCCTCTCCTGATACCCACTATTGGTACCCATAAGCTGCAAAATGTCGATAATATCTTTAAAACAGAGACTGAGTAGTTAATGCATTAGTTGGAGCCTGAAATTACAAGGATATCTTAATTATATAATATCCCTTCTCCCAAGGGTAGCAGATTGTTGAACAATGCTAATTCTTAGCATGTTGCTAACGTTGTAGAAACGTAGACTCATTGCTGCTAAGCATTGATAACTTTCATCGATAATCAATTTTTTACATGGTAACTACACGGTAACTCACATTTGCTACATATCAACTACATAGTTTTTGATCATTTTGAAAAGTACTTAATAGGCTGTTCAGACTGGGGCTGCGTCATGCTTCTTTGCGTCTTGTCGGAGACGCAGTTTTTTTTACATAGGTTAAACATAGGGCCCTAGTGGTGGCAAAAGTTGCGTCGCTTTCGGATGCATGTGCGTCCATTCGATATATTCGATTGCTTTTGCTCATTTTCGCTTTTCTGCCTATCAGCGCAACTATCATCACTAATGACAACAAAAAAACAGCTGACATACGAAAACAAGTGTGCCGGCTAATAAATGTCTGAGGAAGGAAAAGGTAAATAAATTCATATAATATTTCATTTGAATCAATTCTGACATTAGATAGGAGATTTTTGTGGAAAAAAACTCGCATATTTATAAGGAAGTAGCTGACGCCTCAAAAGAGTTTGGACCTTCTCATAGTGAGGTGAAGAACTAGATAGAAAATCTAACAATGAAATATAGGTAACTTACATGCCTACTATTATTTGGATACATTGTTTCGAATTAATTTTTTAACCCAATATTTTAGAAGTGAACTGGCCAAGGTGGGACCCTCGGGTGGAAGCGCATCAACGTGGGAGCAATAATATTTAAATAAAACGAAAAATATTAAGTTAAATGGTTCAAATTGTTTATTTATAAAGGAGAGTTATTTAAGAAGTGCTGTGCTATCGCTATTCTTTTCTTCAGAGGGATTGCCAGTCGAAAATGTGTGTCTTTCTTGCGGAGATTGTGCAGCATTCCAACCAGAATATTGAAAGCACTCCTTTCCATACGGAAGTTGTCGTTGAAAAATGCGTCGGAGTTGTCGACAACATCTTTCTCCCAAAATGATCCATATCGGAATAACAATGATGAATGATCAATTTGGAATAACAAATTTAATTGTTCGAAGTCTTGGAAAATTAGCAGCCTTTTACTTACAAGGGTCCAAACGCTTGGAGGACGTTGTAGGCCTATTACAAATTGTAACTTGTCTGCAGACAAGCCCGCCGCATCGATACATTTTAAAACATCCTCTGCATTTTGCTCCACCGCAGATAAAATAATCAAGTCTGTTTCAGATAGTTGTTTCCACGTGTTTTCATTCATTTTTGATTTGACTTACAAAATTTGTGTTGTTTGCATCAGCTGTTCTCAAGACGCACGTCTACCAATGTGAACGCCTTTTCTGCGTCATTGCGTCGATGCCGATATCGATAGCAGACGCACCCCAGTGTAAAAAGGCTATAATACACCTTAAAATAGATTGGATCTTGATTAAATATACTTTTATATTCCGATGTACCGTGAATATACTTTGATCTTGATTTCGACGTCAAAATATCCCGTAAATATAATATATATAATAATATACCGTAAACAGTCATCCTGTTTCAGTATGATCCTTAACCCCCTTAACCCCTCTCTATTTTACACTTTGAAAACTATCGTTTCTAGGCGATATATGTGAAACTAGTTCGGTTCGTTCATAGATTCAGTGCGCACGCGGTTTTATTTATAAACAAGTAAAAACCATGCTTGCAAATATTTGTGAAAAAAGGTAAGTGAAGAGTGCAATAAATCAGTGAAAAAGTACCAATAAATCTATGCTTTAGCTACGCGGCGGAGGCCCACTACACAAACTTCTATGGCGGCGGCGACATTGCGTGGAGCTCGGATGGCCAGCACTTCTATTGCCTGAACGGTGTCGCTGTCAACCAAGTCGACGTCCAGACCTCGCAAATCTTGCAGAGCTTCGGGGTAAGCTCCACCACCACGACAGGAGAGAACAAAAAGCCGGCCAACTTGGAAGACATCGATGTGGACGAGGATGCGATCACCTGCTTTGCCCTGTCGCACGAGCATTTGGTAACGGCCCATCGCAGTGGATTGCTGCGCCTGTGGCTGCTGAGCACCTGCAAACTTGTGAAGCTGTGGAAGGCGCAACACAAGGGGCCAGTCATCAAAATCGAGTTTAGTCCATGTGGAAGGCTTGTATGCACCAGCGGTGGAGCTGATGCCACACTGAGACTGTGGGATTTCGCCAACAACAGCTGCCTGTGCGCCCTAAAAGACTTTCCTGGTCCATGCTGGCTCCTGCGCTTCCATCCAAATGTCTTGCGAAAGGAGATCTATGCTGTAGGTTCGGATAACACGATTTACTGCTGGAACTATCAGTCCAGGACGCTGCTGCACAAAATGCGCGGACATCTGTCGCAGGTGACCGGCCTGAGCTTCAAGAGTAACGAAGTAGACTGCAATGAGTTGGCTACTGTGAGCCGCGATAAGGTTTTGATCGTTTGGCAGCTAGAATTTCCGGGGGAAAGCAAACAATTGAAGGTGCTGCCGCTGTTTGATGAGCTGGAAGGAGTCGTCTACGCAAGCGAGGGACGGGCGATAGTAGTGGCCAGTGGAACAGGAAATCTTCAGCAGGTGGATGCCGAATCCTGGAAGATAAAGAACCTTTTGGCCCAGTCTGACTTTCAAATCAGCCGTCTGCTACATTGCAGCGACCTCAAACAATTGGCTTTGGTCACCACAGAACAGAATATAATCATCTATGATGCCTCCAGTATTGAGCCCGTTAAGCACTTGGTCGGCTACAACGATGAGATCCTGGACATGTGCTTCTTGGGAGACAATGACCGCTACTTGGCCGTGGCCACCAATAGCAAACACTTTAAGCTATACGATACGGAGAACGATATGAACTGCAAACTGATTGTCGGCCATTCCGACACCGTCATGGCTCTGGCAGCCTCCCACAATCTGCTTATTTCGGTGGGCAAGGATTGTAGCATTCGATTGTGGAAGCTCGAGCATGAGAAGGCCTGCTCCTTGGAAGCTCTAACGCAGCAGACCAACTGCCACACCTCCACGATTGGATGTGTGGCCATGACGCACAACGGAGCCACGGGCTTCGCATCCGTGTGCCAAGACGGCAGCATGAAGGTGTGGAACTTGACCAGGGATAAGCAGGAGCGCAACTCGTACACATTCAACCTGCGATATTCAGCTCTGGCCCATGACAAGGAGGTCAATTGTGTTGCGTATGCCGTGAACAACAAAATCCTGGCCACCGCATCGCAGGACAAGACGGCCAAGCTGTGGATGGCAGACTCCAACTCGTTGCTGGGAGTGCTACGTGGCCACACACGCGGCGTGTGGAGTGTCCGCTTCTCACCCGTCGATCAGGTTGTGCTCACATCGTCCTCCGACTGCACGCTGCGTCTTTGGTCGATCAGCAATTTTAGTTGCATTAAACGCTTCGATCAGGAGTGCACAATCCTGCGAGCAGAGTTCCTGGACCACGGAAAGTTTATCATCTCGGCCGCCTCGGATGGCCTGCTCAAGCTGTGGAACATCAAGACCAACACTTGCCTGCAGTCCCTCGATGAGCATACCGATCGCGTCTGGGCTTTGGCGGTCTCCGGCAAAAGTAATCGCTTCTTTTACACGGGAGGAGCTGACTCCAAGCTGATACGCTTTGGCGACGTAACGCAGGCAACGCGCAACGAGGCTCTCGATCAGCGTCAGGAGACCCTGGAGCAGGAACAGACCTTGCATTCGCTCCTCCATGCACAGAAGCAGCTGCACAAGGCCTTTGTCCTGGCCCTGAACTTGAACAAACCAAAAACCACCTTCGACATAATCGTCCACTTTGTGCGGGAGCGTGATGAAGCCGGTCTCCGTCAGCTAGTGGATCAACTGAATGTGGACCAGCGTGTGGCGCTGCTACAGCACGTTAAGGCCTGGACCACAAACTCGCGAAACTCGCACGCTGGCAATGTAATCCTAAAGCACCTGATTGGAGATGCTCTGCTGGATCCTAAGGCACGATTCTACAACAACGGCAACATGGTGGAGGTTCTCACCCCTACGTTCAGAGGCATTTCAAAAGGGTCACCGAATTGAACAAGGACCTGGCCTTTCTCGAGTTCATTGTGAAGTGCATGTAGAGCCTAGGATCGAGGCTGTGGTTCATTAGACTATGTATATGCTAAATTGTATAAACCTTTTTTAAACCAGGTAATAATTGCTACTCTGCAATCTGTTGCTACATTCTAGAGAAATTTCGTATGATGTTTGATGTAAATTGAGTATCGAAAAATCGCAGCACATAAGTTAGTTGGTAAACAAATCTGTTTAATTAATTATAAGCAATGAGAATCGAGTAAATATGTTTTTGTTTAACATTTATTTCAATATAGTTATTAACATTTATAACCACTTACGTACGTATTGGAGGAGGGGAATTTCGACAAATCTTAAATTCAAAAATTTCATTCAAGAGAAACTGAAAGTGCTCGTGTTGTATGTGTGTGTGTGTGTGTGTGTGTTGGGAATCAAAGAACAAGACGGTCATGAAGTTCAAAGAACTATAATGAATACATACAACATACTCGTACACACTTGGAGCGCCTGTGCTCCCCAACTATAGTTTCGCAGATACAGATATACTAGATACACATATAAAAAATAGATACACAGTCAGGGCAATAGGTGGTTTGGTGGCAACTGACGAGAATCCCTAAGATTATCACTGTTCGACTTAATGTTACATTAGGTGTGCGCTGGCAGCATGGACAATGGACATTGTGAGCCCTGGGCATCGGGCGCGATGAGAGGGGCGGGATGTTTACTCAATGATCATTAGCAGATCGTCGCCCTCGAGCTTCATGCCGTTTGCGATCTCCAGTTTCTTGACAACGCCCGCCTGTGGTGCCTGGACAACCATCTCCATCTTCATGGCGGACAGCACAACCAGGGGTTGACCCTTCTCGACCTTATCGCCGACGGCAACGCGAATGTCAATGACTGTGCCGGGCATGGGGGCTCCCACCTCGCTCTTGACCGCCTTATTGGCCTTGGGATGAACGTGGATTTCCTGAAGAAACAAAAAAAGAGGTAAAATTAGAAAGTTTTCCACATCCATTGGAGTCTTTCCAACTCACCTTGACCGCCTCCTTGTCGAGAATGTGAACTGTGCGCAGCTGGCCGTTCATTTCGAAGAAGACCTCGCGATCCCCATTGGGCTTGAGATCGGCGGCCATGGCCATGGCCTTCAGACTCAGCGTCTTGCCGCGCTCCAGCGTCACCTCGAACTCCTCGCCCACCTTGGGTCCGGTGAGGAAGATGCGCGTGTCCAGTTTGTCGACGGGGCCGAACTTCTCGCGGAAGAACAGGTACTCGTTGGTCACCTGGGGATAGAGAGCCGCCGACATGACGTCGCGGTCGGTGATATTGGCGTGAGATTCCTTCAGGTCCTCCTTCAGCTTGTCAAAGTCCAGTGGTTCCAGCTCGGCGCCCGGACGTCCCTCGATGCGTGGCATATCCTTGAGCACGCGGGAGCGCAGGGGTTCGGGGAATCCGCCATGGGGAATGCCAATGAGGCCCTGCAGATACTCCACCACCGACTTGGGGAACGACAGCTCCTCAGCCCTCTCCAGCACCTGATCGGCGGTGAGGTTGTTCTGGACCATAAACTGGGCCAAGTCACCGACCACCTTGGACGAGGGAGTGACCTTGATAATGTCACCCAACAGCAAATTCGCCTCGCGATACGCCTTCTTCACATCCTCGAAGAAGTCGCCCAGACCCAGAGAGAAGGCCTGGAACTGCAGGTTGGTGTACTGACCGCCGGGTATCTCGTTCAGGTACACATCGGCATTGCCCGACCGCATGGTCGTGGTGCACTCGAAGGGTGCGTAGAGGGTGCGGGTCTGCTCCCAGTAGGCGGAGTACTCGGACACATCGCGCAGATCCACTCCGGTGTCCAGAGGTGTGCCCTGCAGCGAGGCCACCACAGCTCCCATGCTCGGCTGAGAGGTCATGCCACTCATCGAGTCAACGGCCACATCGACCACATCAGCGCCAGCCTGGGCACAGGCCAGCATGGATGCCACTCCTGCGCCGGAGGTGTCGTGGGTGTGGATGTGGATTGGCACATCGGGATGCTTGTCACGAATGGCAGTGATGAGCAGTCTGAAATGGAGCGATAGGTAGGTCGGTCAACACTCATCACCAGAAGCCTAGGGAAGGTTCCTGGACTTACCTAGCAGCCTCGGGCTTCAGGAGACCCGCCATATCCTTGATGCAGAGCACATGGGTGCCAGCCTTGACGAGCTCGTCGGCCAGATTGGTGTAGTACTTGAGGTCGTACTTGGTGCGCTTGGGATCGCTCACATCGCCGGTGTAGGAGATGGCCGCCTCGACCACACCGCCAGCCTTGCCGGCCGCCTCCATGCCAAGGATCAAGTTGGGCAGATAGTTGAGGGAGTCGAACACCCTGAAGATGTCCATGCCGGTTTGAACCTGCGGGACGAAAACACAGACAGGAATTAGGAACAGTTGTGGGAGACCGTTCCCCGAGGATTCAGAGCCTTACCGCCAGTTCGCAGAACTTGTAGACCACGTTGTCCGGATAGCTGGTGTAGCCGACGGCATTGGCTCCGCGCAACAGCATCTGGAATGGAATGTTCGGGATGCGCTTGCGCATCTCCTCCAAACGCTCCCAGGGGCACTCGTGCAGGAAGCGCAGGGCCACATCGAAGGTGGCTCCGCCCCAGTTCTCCAGCGCATAAAGATCGTTGAACTTGTGGGCCACATAGGGCGAGATCTTCAGGAGATCGTGGGAGCGTACACGCGTCGCCAGCAGCGACTGGTGGGCATCGCGGAAGGTGGTGTCCATCAGCATCAGGTTCTTGCGGGAGCGCACCTCCTTGGCAAAGGCCTCGGGGCCTGGCGCACCAGAATATCACGAAGACCGCAAGGTGGTTCCGTAACTGTGAAAAAGATTTAAATTAAAACATTACTCTGAGATCATAACGAATATTGTCTCGCTTTCGGTTCATCGAAATGTGAGATTAATAAACTACACACAAAAAAAAAACAAATAAAATATGTAATGGGATTTAAACCAGGGACCGTAAATAATGATTATTTTTTTTTTATCTCAAAAAATCATATACTTAAAGTAGCCGCACAAAAGAAGTAAATATACCTATAGACTGCTCTAAGGATAAACTATGCAAATCCACCAACATTTTTAAATTTTCAGTTTTTCGGATAATTATTATTGATAATAATTATTTTTATTAATTATTATTAATGATTATCCATAAAAATTATGTTTGAGCAAAAAAATAAAACTCAAAAATAATGATTAAATGTTGAGTTTTATTTTTTTGCTCAAATATAAAACTCAAAGTTAAATAATGAAAATATCATGGAAGTGGAACAAAAATGATACATATCCTTACTAACTAAGTCAAGACAAGCACAAAAAAAAACAATTTAAAAAAATTCTCATATTTTTATGAAAATGTGTACATACATATATTTGTAGATATTGAGGTTGAGCCTTGTAGTTGTGCTTCTTAACTAAATATAGCAAGACATAGGCTCAATTGGCCTATTAATTATATCATATAAATCAAAAACATGAACATTCAATTGTGGAAAATCTTGCTTGCTTTGTACATGCATGCATTTCCGAACTAGAATTTTTTTTAAATTGTTTTTTTTTTGTGCTCGCCTTGACTTAATTAGTAAGGATATGTATCAATTTTTGTTCAACTTTCCATGATATTTTCATTATTTAACTTTGAGTTTTATATTTGAGCGAAAAAATAAAACTCAACATTTAATCATTATTTTTGAGTTTTTTTTTTTGCTCAAACATAATTTTTATGGATAATCATTAATAATAATTAATAAAAATAATTATTATCAATAATGATTATCCCAAAAACTAAAAAAAAATTATTATTGTGTGATTTTTAAACTATAGCTTATAATGATTACGGTCCCTGATTTAAACTTTAAAATTTGCATTTAAGCGGTTCAAACTAAGCAAAATATATTTGTTGGTATAGTATAATAGCAGGAATTTTAGCTCTATTAAATGCGTTGCGAATGGTATACAGATATTTATGTATCCCAAAGGAGATGGTAAAACAATTAACTTAATTCGACAATAAAACGCCCACTAAAGCTAAAGCTATAAAGACCAAACATTCAATAAAATATGATAATAATAGTTGAACAAGAGCTTGACTAATTTTGTAATGAATACCCACTTTCAATGGTAAATGTTTGTTTGTACTTTGTGTGTGTAACTCGGTTTGTTTGGATGTTCGGGATAACTTAGGATAGCAGCAGCATAGCATAGACATACCTTTGGCCTCGCCACGCTCTTCACGTTCTAATGCCTCCGGCGACAAGTCTTCGGTTGGTTGGTTGGTTGGTTGGTTTATGAGGAGGATCATGAGTGTGGGGCATTGTTGTTGTTTGTTGTTGGTTTGTTTGTTGGTGAGTGAGATATTTGTTTGGTGTTTTTGTTTGTCCAATTGTTTGGATTGCGTACGATTCGGTATTTGGTAGATTAATAACAGATGTAACACAACAATTGCAGTGCAGTTTTTTGAAAGAGTAAAAACATAAAGCTGGATTAAAGCAAACAGTAGGTAGGAGAAGCGAAGAAAAACATTTCACAAGAGTATACATAAAAGAAAAGAAAAACCACTATTCATGCCTTTTCATTGATTCAATTTAAAGTAATCATTTTTTGTTTTCTTTGAAATTAAATATCAATTGAGTGACTTTTACATGATGCATTTCTCAGAGTGCAACTCTGGGTGTCAAAGTGCAACCCTGCAGTGAAAATGCTTCATATAAAAGCCCTCCATTAGACTTTTATCCCCTGTGGTAGCCACAAAAGCAAGCGTTAGGCTGAATAAAGCACATGCAAAGGAGAGATCAGGCTAGAACTTACCCAGCGGAATGGCGGGCACATGAGGACTGACCTCGGCGGGCTTCAGGGTGGTGGCCAGTGGCGTCTGTGGACCGTTGACGAGCACTTCGCCCAAGTAGTTGAGCAATTTCTGGGCACGATTCTGGGTGGGACGGAATTTGAAGAGCTGCGGATGCTCGTCAATGAAGTAGGTGTCGAGGACGCCGTGCAGGAACTTCTGGTTCTCCAGCACGTTCAGAAGGAAGGGTATGTTGGTCTTGACACCGCGGATGCGGAACTCGCGCAGGGCACGGTTCATTTTGGCGGCGGAACTCTGCAGATCGCCGGCGTGCGAGATCACCTTCACCAGCAGGGAGTCGTAGTACGGGGAGATGATGGCGCCGGCATAGGCCGAGGCACTGTCCAGGCGAATGCCCATGCCCTCGCCCGATCGGAACACCTCCAGGCGTCCGGTGTTGGGCTGGAAGTCGTTGGCGGGATCCTCGGTCGTGACACGGCACTGGATGGCATAGCCGCGGGGCTGGATATTCTCCTGGGTGTAGCCCAGCTCTGGCAGGGTCATGCCCTCGGCAATGCGGATCTGCGACTGCACCAGATCGATGCCGGTGATCTCTTCTGTGACCGTGTGCTCCACCTGAAGGCGGGCGTTCACCTCAATGAAATAGAAGTTCCCTGACTCGTCGCCCAGGAACTCCACAGTGCCTGCGTTTTCGTAGCCCACGTGCTTGGCCAGCCGCACGGCCGCCTCTGTCATCTTGTCGCGCAACTCAATGGGCAGGCGGGGAGCCGGAGCGATTTCCACAACCTTCTGGTGGCGACGCTGCACCGAGCAGTCTCGCTCGTACAGGTGCACCACATTACCGGCCTTGTCGCCCAGCAGCTGCACCTCGATGTGACGCGGACGCTCGATGAACTTTTCGATGAACATGGCTCCGTTTCCGAAGGCCGCCTTGGCCTCGGAACTGGCACGCTGGAAATTCTCCTCGACCTCCTCCATTTTGCGCACCACACGCATGCCGCGTCCGCCTCCGCCGTAGGCCGCCTTGAAGATCACTGGCAGTCCGTGCTTCTGACAGAATTCGAGGGCCTCCTCCTTGGTGGTGACGGGACCGTCTGTGCCGGGAACAATGGGCACACCTGCCTCAATGGCTGCCACACGGGCTGCCACCTTGTCGCCCATGTTCTGGACAACCTTGGGCGTGGGCCCGATGAACCGAAGACCAGCATCGATCACGGCCTGGGCAAAGTCACTGCGCTCGGAGAGGAAGCCGTAGCCGGGATGCACGGCATCCACATCGTTCTCCTTGCACACGCGAATGATCTCTGGAATGTTGAGGTAGGCCTCCACCGGGGGCAGGCCCTTGCCCACCAAGTAGGACTCGTCCGCCTTCTGGCGATGCATGTGCATCTTGTCCTGCTCCGAGTACACGGCCACCGACTTGATGCCCAGCTCTGTGCAGGCGCGAAACACGCGAATGGCAATCTCCCCTCGATTGGCCACCAGCACCGATCGAATGGGCTTGTACTCCACCTGGCGAGGACATAAAGACAAACATATATACAATGTTGGTGATTCATTCAGAGCTGTGACCCCCCCAGGGGCGGTGGGGGTGGTTCTTTACTCACCTGACTCGAGTAGGCATTCTTGTTGACAAAGTAGAGGCGCACGCGCGGCTGCGCACTGCGCAGCGCTTTGAAAGCGGACTGGGCTACGGGTATGAACATGATGATCCGAGCGTTGCTGCAGGGGCGAGAGGAGAACAGAGCAATGTAGTCGTAGTCTGTTGTATTTTATGATCGACAGATTGCATTCGCCGCTTCAATTAACTGCTAATAAGCTGATTTCGTGTGCTCGATTTCCAAATGCCTTAAGGTTATCGACTTTACTTTCGAATGCGCGAACAAACAAGCAAACAGGGGAGGGGAAGGTCTCTCGCCAAAAATTATTGCAACTCAAAGTTTACTCAATGCCGAGTTGCCTTTTCATTCCTTCTGATCTACGAATAGTATGTTTGCTCAAGCTCCCCCAGCTGCAGCTCCAGCTCCAGCCTAATCTTCGGCTCAAAGTCCGCTGATTATTATTCCAGGCTGTTGGCGTATTAAACCCAGCAATAAGTAGATTGACTCACGTGATCGAAATCCAAAGCAAGTTCTAACAATTGGAATGACAAACTTGAATATGTTAACCCGATTGTATGGTTAGAATCGGATGTACAATTTACAAACACGATGATGTGCCGTGAATTTCCCTAATTGATGCATTGAAACTGACTATTTATTTTCTATTGCGTGCTATAGTGGAAATATTGTCGTAATAGATGGGTAAATATTTAATATAACACTCAAAACCTAAAGGGTAGTAAAGTGTAATGACCCACAAGTGAAACTGTTTGCTGCAATCAAATCGATACCTATTAACATTTGTAGCGAAATCACAGGGTAAATAACAGTCGAGAACTGAAACTCATACGAGTATATTAATTCATTTGACATTTGCATTATATATTTACACTTATGGGGTATACAAATTAGCATAGAGAATAAAAATAGCCCGAAAATGCGCAACACCCACTCGAAAGGCAACGCTAAAAGAGTATCCACAGTGCGTTGCCTCATTTGGTTCTGCTTCCCTCCACACATGCCATAGCATTCTTATTTTTACTTTTCTTTTTCCATTAACTTTTAGCTGAAAGCTTGTTTTGCTTGCTCATTATCAACGATTCATATGGGCTTTGTAGCCAGACGACGGGATGGGGACTGTTGGGCACAGGGGTGCGTCAGTGACCGGCTGCTGCTGCTGCTGCTGCTGCCGCTGCTGTTTGGCTCAGACGGCAAAACACAAGCTTTTGAATTTCAGATTCAGGTCTCAAACAAGTTCAAATAGCCGACCCTGTCTGTACTCTGTCTGGCTGTCTGCCTGTCTCTCTCTCTCTCTCTTGTGCTCCGATTCTTCAAGTGGATCGTGGGGGCTCGTCTGCGTCAGACTGAAAGTGGGCCTCGTATAGGTCGCCAAAATATACATATGTACATATACTATGTATGTTGCTTTGAAGTGCATTTTGGAACTGGAGCAACTTGGCGTTCCAATGGGGGGGAACCAGCTGGTCAGGTGATTCTAGCGAAATGGGATTAAACATTGAAGTTTAACTCTGTAGCGCTCTGTGCTCTGTGTTAATCTGATAAGGTTCCAATCTACATATAGTATTTGGCAAACAAACATCTACGGAGCGGACTGTGCCCGCACGTGAAGTGCATGCCTACTCGAGAGGCTCATTATTGGGGGAATGGAATGGCGAGTGGGAGCTCTCCAGAGGGTCCATAGATTATCTAGAACCAATGTTGACACATGTATTGACTGTTTGCATACACATGAGGCGACACAGGTGCAGATAATGAGCGGTAGATAAGACTTCTTTATTAACACATCGGAGTTCTGGCCATACCATCCATTTTATCATTCCCAGTGGGAGTGCACTCCTGGGGGCCCCTCACTGCGCTGGCACCCCATAAATAGTCATGATGGACGTGATCCGATGTTGATCGACAGCTCTAATTTAATTTCCTCTCTTAACATCAATTTAATTTGCTAATTCCATTCATTTTTACAGAGCTAATTCACGATTATGCTATTAATAAAAATATAATTAACAACCAAATAAGATGCCAACCAGTTCTGGAACTTCTGTCCCAACTATCACTCAGAATACTATTCGGAAAACAGAAAAATCCCCATACCATGCCCAGATAAGCCTCAATGTCACCTTGTGCTCGGCAGAACGGAACAGCCACTCGACTGCCGTTTTTTTTTATTAATGCTATAAATTTTGAATGAACAAAATATGTTGCTGCAAGTGTTTTGAAAATTCGAAATGTTTTCTTATCAATGCAATGGTTTTTTATTTGACTATATAACGTTGTCTAGGATTGCGTGGCGACATTTAGCGGCGACATTTTCGAACATATGGAGGCGTTTTAAACAGCAATCAGATCCAGACAGATTTAGTGGGGCAGTTATTTTATAGCACTTAATCATTTCAATCGTTCGATATCTATATAAGCGTATTTTTAAAAGCCAACAGGTAAATCGTGCGTCTTATCTCTGAGGTTTATTTTTTTATCGGTGAGGCTAGGAGGAAGCTATAATCGGAAGGTCTTGCGCTTGCTGGACATTCAGAGGAAGTGCGATAAGAAGTTCAAATATCGATCTGTGATAAAAAGTATGTGCATACGCGTATATAAATTCCCTTGGGCTTCCAATCGGTTTACTCTGCAATTGAAAAATTTAAGCCCACTAAAGCACCGGATTCCTCGCTATTCCTTTGAATGCTAGAGTTTTAAGCCATTTTATCATCAGAAACAAATGCATGCCCAGCAAATGGTTTAACATGCCGTGACAAAATGGAAATCAGCGTACAGTGAAGGCTCCCTTTGGCGAACAGCTTTCACTGTAATTGGTTTCGTTTCACGTTTTTCTTGTCTCTGTCAATTTTGTGCTCAACTTTGGGACAATGTTTACAGGCAGTTTCAATTATCCTGTTGCTTCTGTTTGTTGTGTGTCCATCCCCAACGACTGGGTGTGCCCTTACATTCCTCACGGTCTTCAACATTCCCTTGGCGAGCCCAATCTCAAGAAATTATACGAAAACGCTGTTGACATGGCACTGGCACGACGCACCGAATGTGTTTACTCGCCGCCTGCCCACGGAACGGTCATCACACGATTATGTAATAATATAATGATAATACAACAAACTATCTATGTGAATTATATAATAATATTAATAATAATAATAATATTAATAGAATGGCCCACCGCCACTCAAACGATTTGCTTTTGTTTTCCCCCTCCGCTTTTGCCCGTAAAACGTGCGTGCTAATTTTTGTTTTTTTCCTTTTTTTTGCTGCTTGAACATACGATCTTGAACGACAGTCCGCTAAGGTCAAAGTCGTTTTGAGTGTGAGCCGGCCGGGCATTGCATTGATTTTCCGCAAAATATGGCCGGGCCATGACAATAATTTCGCATAAACGGATGGAGACGGAACACCTAGTTTATATGTACTTCCGAGTGGTTGATACTTCCTTCCACCCATCGGTTACATTTAGTATCAATCCCAGGCCGAACTCTTAGTTGTTCGATTGTAACACTCGAAAGCTTTTATATTTACTTATGGTAGCCGTCTGGAGTCTAGACCTTATCAAGTCGTCTAGCTGATAGACGCTTTGACATTGACTGGTCGCAGGTCCAGATTTCTGTTCACATTTGATGCCCTGTCCGAAAACCCAATTAAATTGGAACAGCTTCCACCAGTCAATGTTTGATATGTAGTTTTCCTCTATGTACTGTACAGTGAAAGCTCTGAAGGCGGAGAGCCAGTTCTTCTGGAGGATGATCTCTCTCACTGTACGAGTACATCCCCATTCTTAATTGCTTTCGCATTGCACATTCGAATTAATTTCGAATAGAAGCATGTCCATGTATACAAAAATTATTATATGTATGCCTATGTCTGTCTGTCTGTTTGTCAAACACGTTTCGACTCAATAGCGAAACCATAAGAAGGTCATAAATATTGGGCAGAAAGTAAAAAGAGGACAAAAATAAAACACAGCCAGCTACGCAGTATGTGCCCCTCTCACTCGCTCTCTCTCTATCTCTATCTCTATCGCAGTGATTGGTACTGTGTGTGCGTGTGGGTATGGAATAGAATAAAATGTAATTAACACATGTCTGCCAGAGAGGAAAGGAAAGCAGAGGGCGCTAATGTAAATTACAGCAGATGGGTGGTAGAGCCGAGGCGTAAAGGGACAAGGCGTGAAAGAAAATTAAGCAAACAAAATTATGCAATTGAAGAAAATCGAATAAAATTAAAAAGTGAAATTCACATCGACAAGCACTTCCCAGCAGAGGCCCACTCCTGTGTGGGTGTGGGTGTGGGTGGGCAGGGTAGCAGCCTGCCTATCTGGCAGTATGATAGGGGGCCGGTGACCTTTTGACTTACATTTCCAAAAAAAATGCACAAAAAGCGGCCTGCGCTTATCCTTGATATCCTTGGGACTCCAAAGGGGAATGCGACTGTCCAAAATCGCCGCCTCAGCACTCAAAACAAATCAAATCCGTTGAACAGCCTTTGATTGAAGCTCTGGGGACACAAATGCACACGGTTCCGTTCCTATATATGGGTTTTTGTACACTCTTCCTCTTATCTTATTCTTTTGGTAGGTAGAACACCGCGAAGTCGAATTCACTGAACTTTACAACGGGCGTGCTGTTTGATTTGTTTTGCCAGGCGAACCGCTCACGTCAACGTTGCACGACCAACTGACGGGCCGGTTGAGCTTCTCGCCAAAACTTGAAAGTCTCGCAGCTTCGACATGTGGGACATGGTACAATTCTGATGGGTATAGACTAGAGCCCTGCATGAACGGGCAAATGAATCGATTCGCAGTGATTCGGGATTCGCTTCGTCGGATCCAATTGAATCAGCGATTCGGCTTTCTCAGTGATTCGAATCATACGCCCAAAATGGACCGAACGGATCATGATTCATAATTTTTACTGTCTGATCCGAACAGTTCAGTTTTTCTCTCTTTTACTCTCCACTTGATTTTCAGGTAGAGAGAACGAGAAATTTGTCGGTTTTTTTGCCTTGCCCTGGGGGTGGAAATCTGTAGTTGTGTGTGTGCCTTTCTGTGCCTGTGTGTGTACGTCAACGCGTTTTAGTGATTCGGGTGATTCGAATCTGAATGAAGGGATGATTCGTAATGATCAAACGCATTGAAGAGGCATGAGTATAATGTGATTTTTTGAATCATGTGGATTCGTGCAGGGCTCTAGTATAGACATTCCGCTCTTCGAGGGACCTAAGCCTACGACGCTCCCACAAACAGAGGCGGCTCTACCTTAAATAATTATATACCCATCTGGTGGGTTGTTTTTGCTTATCTTCTCTGTCTCTCTCTCTCTCCCAATCACGGCGCCTCTCATGAGTTCTGTTCTTCCTCTGCCTGCGCGTGTGTGTGCTCCTAACCGGTAATGAAATTTGTTCTTCACCATAGACACAACAACAACAACAAAAACAATTCTGAACTTTGTCCTAGCCTCAAATTTTTGGGTTGTATTCTGTTGTTGTCACCGGATGCCGGCCGCCATTGGCGCGCAACAGCTGTTCTCACCAGCCCCCAAAGCTAGGCTGGCTTCAAAGCAGGAGGCCGATGAGTGGATTCGCATCGGAGAGAGAGGCGAGGTTCACGGAGCAGACTTTCCAGTATTTACTCTAGTCTGGTCTACCGTTCTCTTTCAGTCGTAGTGCTGAGTCGTTTCTCATTGCTCCACTAACACACATACTCGTAAGTAGGAAATTATACTCCACGGCCTTTCTAGAAGTTGGACCACCTTTAGCTCAAGCAAAAAGCTCTCTTGACAGACATCTTCTTAATCCAGAAGTAAATGTTTGTAAGTAATTGTAGGGCTGGGTTTGGGCACTAGGATCCATGTTCCTAATCAATCCTCTCTAGATCTATTTCCAACTATGTCGCAATCTAATGAAAACCATTGAGCATCGCTCTATTAATGACGTCTCCCGCTCATATCAGTTCGATGTTAATGGAAACTTTTTTGTAGCATGACTATAGAGCTGTTGTTGTATTATTTTTGTTGTTTTGTGCTGTGGACGCGACTAGAATGCTTTGGCCATTTGAACTCGGCGCGTGTACAGTCTGGTGATATTCACGAAGCTGAAGCTTATTATATTAACAGCCGGTGTGTCTACATCTAGATCGGTGGACATGGGATCCATTGGAACAGACGAACGAATCGTACGACTCCAAATTAATGTGACGGGATAGAGATTCGGGCACTGATTTTGGCTGAACGAGGCCCACAGCACTCTCAGCATTGCCGCCGACAACAATTCCGCTCTCTGTTATCGTCGCTATCAGCTGGATTTTCTGATTGCCTCTCGCTCTTAAAAACTATAGAGTATACATATGTACATATGTATGTATGTACGAACTTATGCATCAGAGGTTTTTAGATTTTTATTTTTATATTACGGAACGCACGACTCTGGCAATAACAGGGGGCTCGTTATCTACTATACATATTTGTTGGACGAGACCGAATTCTAGAGGCCCAACAAGAACCATGTTGCGTATTAAAGAGGATTGTTTGTTTGAATGGGCAATTGTTTAGTACAAATTTAGCTTTAGTAAGTGTCTAAGCTAAACCAGTTGGTGGTACTAATATAAAAAATCAGTTTACTTTCTGCTTACAATCCTTTAGATTAGATTGTGGAATGTACATACATACGTGAGAGAAATAGAAAAACATATTGGGCTTATTAGTAAACCCAGACACCCTCAATATATTAAGGCATACATCACACACTCACAAACACACACAAATAAATGTTGATAAGAAACGCCACGCCTCCGTCTGAAAGCTATGGAAATCTTTCATAGTTCAAATCCTCGTTATCAAGTCAATTCATCAATATTGCCAGTCACTTCCAGACTTGCCATATCTTATCTACACCAGAAGGGAGCATAAAAACGTTTAATTCTCTTTCCTATGAGATATGTAACACTTTGGAGCTAGATCTGTTTGTAGGGTATTTAAGCGTCGTTAAGCTTACATTTATTTGTAGGTGTTTTTGACTTGTCGTATCAAAAAATGATCGTAGTGTACAGTGCTACACGTGCCGCTGATGTTTATAAGCATGGCTATTCCCCCAATCTAAAATTTGTTGTAATTTTATTTGTGTCATTGGACCAAGGTTATTTGCTCTATTTGCCTGAGAGCTAAGGATAACTTAAGTTTTTCAATTCTGTCAAGCATAGAAAATATGTTATTGTACAAAATTATCGCACACCTTGGATTTTGACCACTTCTTTGAATAGCACCAACGGTGTTTAATTAAAAACTCATTCAATTAAATCTTCCAAGCGATATCTCAGTTTCTATGAATGAATAAATGGAAGTTCAAAGTACAATACGATATTGAGGGTAGAATAAGTCGAAGATAGTTTTAATTATATTTGAAGAATATTATGAATTAGTTGACATACGAGTATTTATGTACATATGTATGTATGTATGTATAAAGCGATGTCTCTCCCTAAATATGATAAATTTTTAATTCTTGTTTAATTATACACTGCATTGTTGTAGTGCTTTTTCTTTGGGTTGGGTATTTCCCAACGAAGACACTTTGCTTCGTCATTTATTTTGTGTCAGGTCATCTAAAATATCTTAAATCAATCTTTTGATTTTTTTGTTTTGTTTTGTATATCCGTTAGTTTTTTATTTTTCAATTCTACATTTTGTAGTTGGTTTGGTTTGTTTTTACATTAGAATGTAGTTAAATATAAAAATCGCGACAGAGCCATCTGGCGACGAAATAAGCTAAGGTTCCGATAGTATCGAATATCGGATTACTAAACTTACGTTTTATGATTCCACGTTTTATGTTTGTTTATTTTGTTATCGAACCAATAATAGAGAGCTTTGAAAACTAGTCAATCTTGTAGGAAATTGATTAATAAATTGGATAAAATTATATTTTTAGTGCTGAGAGTCCCAGCTAGCTCGTAATATCAAATCGAATATCAAAATCGGGGAATATAATTTTGATCAACACACACGTTAGCTCATTGTCGACCAAGGGGTCTTTTTTCGTCGGTATATTTCGGTATATTTAGGAAATCGAACGGTATTTTATCGATAGCAGCACACTCAAAATTATTTGTTGCTCAAAATTTAATTTATTTGTTATTGCCTGCTCGCTCTGTGTTTTACACGTTTTTCGCGATGTCTATCTATGCTAAAGTTGAGAAAGGACCCGCGATTGAGGTTTTTGCCTTAACGCAAGCATTCAAAGACGATTCCAACCAAAACAAAGTCAATCTGTCTGTGGGCGGTAAGTAAATGTTAATTGCTCGCGCGTTTTCTGGGCCTTGTTGTTTTTAGCACTTACATATGCACACGCATACTCGTGCATGTGTGTGCAATCAAAGTACTGTGTAGATTTGTGTGTAGTTAGTGTAGAAGCACTTGTCCAATTTGTCAGCGGCCGCCCTTGCAGCCCGCCGCCTCCTGTTTGCATGACTTGGTTGTCACCCCCTCTGCTGGAGGTCATTTGGAAGTCACTTGGCATATAAATTGTTGTGATTCTCCATCCATAGGGTGGCCTGTCATCTTCCGCTTGCAATGCAATTTGTCTCCTACACTATTTTATATATCGTTTATATATTTACGCCACATTCCTGCTACGCAACTGATTAAAAGATGATAGGGTGCTTGCTAGGGCCCATTACTTTCCTTGTCTTTCTTCTAATTGACGTCAGCTCGTACAGTATTTAGTTATGTACTACTATGCATAACGATAAGCTGCTTAGCTTCGACCTTTCTTTCCATCAGCTATGCACAACAAGCGGCAATCTCAACGTCAAGAGCAAGGCCGCTGCTGATTTGGATGGGTGCCATTTCACATTTTTTTGTTTTCATGTATTTTTATGGATGTTTTCGGCTGATCCAGCAGCTCGCAATTTTCATATTTTTCGATGCTGTTGCATAATTTAAACAACAATTCCCCCCAGCGAATTTTTCGATTATTTAGAATTTGTTTTGTTGAAACTTGAAAGTCAATAACCTTTGGCTCGCGTATTCTTATTCTCATGTTAATGAGACCTGTAGACATACATATGTAAGCTTGGAGCTATTATAAAGCCATAGATAAAACTATTTATATACTTTTACAATGCTAAAAGCAATAAATATAAAACCAGCCAAACTGGTTTTACTGTCTTTTTCCGTAATTATTAGTCCAATCCATCAGCTATTGTTTTTCTCATACGCTTTTTATCACGTGCCACTAAAACAAACAAACAATTCCAGAGCAATTACTTAAATTGGTTTCAAATAACCGGACGAGCGTATACAAATAGGGCCTAGAAACAAGTGCTTTCCACACTATCGGATTTCGTTCGGCAGTAACCATTGATTACGCATACTAAGTACGTTAAGATAAGATTTCAGATAGTCCGAAATTCAGCACTTTGAACTTATACACTTAAACAGGCCCTGGTCGTTCTGTTAGTATTATTACTAATAACCTCTTTTACTTTGACTACAGCCTACAGGACAGATACTGGGGCGCCTTGGGTCCTGCCGGTTGTGCGAAAAACCGAAATAAAAATCGCCAGCGATGAGTCTGTTAACCATGAGTATTTGCCAGTGACTGGTGAGTAACCAGAGGACTTGATTCCATCTATTGCATCAATTAAACGGGAATATCTCTTGTTCTCTAAGGTCTTGAATCATTCACAAATGCAGCAACGGAATTGGTGCTGGGTGCTGATTCCATAGCCATCAAGGAGAATCGCGTAAGTTGAACAGACCTCCAGTGGAACTTCTGGATGCATAACTATTGTTATTTGCAGGCTTTTGGCGTGCAGACTATATCCGGTACTGGTGCGCTGCGCGTGGCTGCCGAGTTCCTGCACACTCAGTTGAAGAGGAATGAAGTCTTTTACTCGAATCCAACATGGGAGAATCATCACAAGATTTTTGTCGATACTGGTTTCACCTCGCTGAACTCCTACCGCTACTGGGACCAAAACAAGCGTCAGCTGGACTTCCAGGGCATGATGGCTGATCTTGACCAGGCTCCTCCCGGTGCTGTGATCATCTTGCACGCGTGCGCACACAATCCCACTGGAATAGATCCCACCCAGGAACAGTGGAAGGAAATTGCCGATCTGATGGAGCACAAGAAACTCTTCCCGCTATTCGATTCGGCGTATCAGGGCTTTGCCAGCGGTGACCCCGATCGCGATGCATGGGCTGTGCGCTATTTCGTGTCGCGGGGCTTCGAGCTCCTAACTTGCCAGTCGTTTGCCAAGAACTTTGGCCTGTATTGCGAAAGAGCTGGCAACTTGACGGTGGTGCAACAGCATCCATCTACCAAGGCTGCGGTACACTCCCAATTGACTTTGATTATCCGCGGCATGTACTCCAACCCACCAGCCTATGGCGCTCGCATCGTATCGACCGTGTTGAACACCCCGGCATTGCGTCAAGAATGGATGGACTGCATCAAGCTAATGTCGAGTCGCATCCGGGAGATGCGTTCACTGCTGCGGGACAAGCTCGTTGCACTGGGAACGCCTGGCAACTGGGACCATATTGTCAATCAAATCGGCATGTTCTCGTACACGGGCCTCAATGAGAACCAAGTTCGTTACCTCATCAAGGAGTACCACATCTATCTCCTGAAGACAGGTCGCATCAATATGTGTGGCCTTAACACGGGCAACATTGAGTATGTGGCCAAGGCCATTAATGCCGCTGCCACCGCTGGATCGAACGTTTCCTGCGCCTGTGACAACAAATTGTAATCAAATGTAGCTTGAGTAATAGAATGTGCACCGGATATACCACGATCCACGGAATTATGTTAACCATTGGCATGCAAATTATTGTTGTCTGCACAATTAGCATTTAAATCGAACTGTTGTCCCAACAACAATCCAACTATGAAACATTTAAACCCGGCCTTTATATACACAATGTATACTCTTTACCTAATTTGATTACACAATGTACACGATTTTGCACATTTAGAGTTCCTTGTATATTGGTTAAACAATGTTTAGCATAACAACTACTCTTATTGACTTGTGTGTGTAGTTCTTAGTTACAACGACAATAACATTACAAAAGTATTCAGAATGCGCGTTTCATTTTCAGCTTTGTCGGCTTGTATTGGGTGAAAAATTAAAAACTTGTTTTTAATTACGCGCCAACATCGTCGAAATTTAAAAAATATTAAAAAATACGGACTTATTTGAAATGAAGATATATGGCTATTAAATCTACGCCCGACGGCCTATTCAACAATTTTGTACTCAAAATATACTTTCGTTACAAAAGTAACGGTTGCTACGCGTTTTCAACTTTCAATCAATCAAATCGTTCGAAATTTGCTGTAAAAAATTGGGGTGGTTTTCCAAAATAGGTGTTCCGTTAGATACATTTGATTCGTATGGGAAAATTTTCAGCAACATGGGGAAATGAATTAGCAGCGTTGTTCTGCAACTTTGCACGGAATGCGCCAACGTTAGATACATTTGATTCGTATGGGAAAATTTTCAGCAACATGGGGAAATGAATTAGCAGCGTTGTTCTGCAACTTTGCACGGAATGCGCAACAAGGCTGCTACCCTTGGGAGAAAGGACATTATAGAATTGAGGTAATGTTTGTAAAATCTGGCTCCAATTAATGCAGAAACTGATCAGTCTCTGTTTTAAAGCTATTAATAATATTCTACAGTTAATGCATACCAACAATAGGTATCGGGTTCGGGATAGAAATATTTAACAACAACCAATTATATGCATTAATGGTTAAATAACATGTCAATCTAATACAAATTCATTATTAATGTTTTGAAGTAGCTTGGAAAAACAAATTTAACATTAATTGAAGGTAGTAAGGTATACAAATGTCCATACGCATGTAGAAACTTGGTTGACCAGCAACAATGACCAAGTGTGACCGGAGTTCACACTTTCGTTTAATACTTTGGCCGCTTTTGTTTGAACCTTATTATGTCAGTAATCCACTAAACAGGATTTCTAAAAACTAGCCAATCCTGCACAAAATTGATTGAGAAACTGGATAAAATTGTTTTTGTTAGGTCTGAAAGGGCTAACTTGCTAGTAATATGAAACGGAATATCAAAATCATGGAATATCAACGCATCTAGTCGTGTCCGTCAGTATATTAAAGGTATATTTTAAAACTGATAAGGTAATTTAAAATTACTAATTTTCGGTATATTTCTGATGGTTCTTTGGTATATTTTTTCGATAAATTCGAAATGTTTACCAGCTGAATCCCACATATTTTCAGTAAAAATAGAATAAATCTTCATGGCGGGTAAGTAATCAAATAAAACTGCATTGCTTCTTCAATTATAAAGTATTGCCCTTGGACAGACGACCCAAACCAGCCCTCAACCTCAGCGAAAGCGGATAAAACGCCGCTGTTTCCACCCGCCAAGCCTGGCAAACGAATTGACTACGGTACAAATGATACACTGGAGCTTCTGGAGCGCATACCCAGCCAAGTGGTGGATCTCAAGTTGGACGATGTGCTAACCGCCGTTAAGGAGGTGGACAATCTCTGCGACTATGCGCGCTGCAAGACCAAAACGAGCCTAATGGGCCAAGACTGTCCGCACTGCAAGAAGCGGTTCTGCTTCAAGCATGGTCTTCCCGAGGTTCATGGCTGTGGGGAGGAAATCAAGCGGGATGAGCGCAAGAAGTTTCTACACCCCAAGCCGGCGAAGACAGTGCGTCATGAGGAGGATGTGAAGCATGCTAAAAGAGACTGGATGCCAAGTTGAAGGATATGCAAGTTGGGCGCATGCAGAAGGCAACCGGCGGGGGCTCCAAAAAGAAAGGAAAATAGTCTTTAAATTTATAGTTCTCGCCATCGCACAATACACACATACACTTGCATATAAACAGCTGATGAAATCAGCTGTTTTCGCGTTCTAAAATCGTACAGTTCTTGAAAATATGATTAAAACACAGCCTAGACATTTAATAAACCTGAAGAACTTCGGCTTTAATCTACTGTCTACCCGTAATTTGCATTATATTCAGGGTCAGTCGCCAGAGCCGAAAATACGCGAATATTTCTACTACATTGATCATGAAGGAATGGTAAGTCGCACTAAACATTATTTGGCATTTAATTACTTATGATATGCCCCCCTCAGGTCTTCTTGGACGATGCTAAAATGAAAAACTTCACCAGTTGCTACAAGGAGAAGGATTTCCTCAGGTTCTTCTTTTCTCGCCTCCGTATTAACAAAACGCAGCGATATCTCGGCGACTTTCCGTACATCTCACTGTGCGGACGCGAACGCAACTTCATACGTTGCGACGACACGCCGCTTGTATTTACTGAACAATTAAAAAAGGTAGACGGCGGCGAGGAGGTTCTTAGCTATGCCCACGCAGGACAAGTCCTAACATTGCCCTATGAACCACAAAAATTATACATGGACCCCAAGAATGGGCGGGTTTATCATCCAGCAACGCCGCAAGTGGGCGGAATTGGCCTGGTACGCTCCAAATTGGCCATTGAACTCAGTCAACACTTTGAGTTTCCAGTCGGTGATGCGTCTCCAACACATTTTAAATGGAACGGAGTGCGATTAAAGCTGGAAAACGATTGGGTTACCGGCACTCAAAGATTTCCCATGAGCGAGGAATGTCAATAGTTAAATAATATAACATTAAACTTTAATGGATTACAATTGAGACAACATTTTAGCTACGATTATTACAGGTTACAGGACTAATATGTTTACATATACTTTTATTCAATGCTCAACGGCTTGAACTCGCCCTCCTTCACCCATGAAAGGCCAGTGGCAGCGCCTCCATTCGTCTGTTGCAGGCTGGAGTCAGTCGGATTATTCCTGCCCGCTTTGATTCGCTCCAGCACCGGCCCATGCACATCTGGTTGAAACTTTTCAAATACTATATAGTGCGGATCCTCCGTAGGTTGAGGGTCATAGATGTGCGCCTTGCTGTCCTTGATGTTCTCCAGAACGCGGGTCGCAAACTCCTCTCGATTGTTGAGCAGCAGCTCGGCGGCCTCAGGATTCTTTAGTTTGTCAATTTCAATGCCCCGAATGCTGTCCATGGGATCCGAAAATATCGCCTGCATGTACTTGAAGAGCTGCCAGAGGTGATCATCGCCGCATCGCCATTCTGGAAAGGCATTACTAATGTCCAAGCTGTTGGTATAGGGGCACACATGGGGATGCAAGATATTTTGCTGAAAAATTACGGTCTGAAAGGGATAGGTTAGTAAGCAGCTATCTGGATTTAGAGCTGGCAGAACTAACTGGAAGACTTTTATCATCGGGAAAACGATCGGGCAGCAGAAGAGAGAAACGAAATACGCTTTCTGAATAGAATCCCTGGCGCCCAAAGAAGACGCCAAACCATTCTGAAAGAAGAGAAGTAAATGAGACTTATGTTTGCACGTAGCGTAGCTATACTAACGCAAGGAATTGGCTAAGCTGGGTATTGTATATATGCCACCCAACTTCTCTGACTCAATCATTTTGCTAGAAATGGAAATGATTAGATGGGATGCTAAAGACATAACAACAGGGAGCTTACTATTCAGCGAGGATTTTGTACTCCTGCTGTATGGTTATTAACAGAATCTTCTCATCCTTCTTATTTGCGTCCAAATCAAGTGTCATCATGCGAAAAACTTTTTTTTTTTTTTTTTTTGGGTTTTATCTTACTGCGCTACCTTTGAGTAGCGTGGGATTATTTGGCCGCCCGCCTTTACAAGGTGGAAATTGCCAAGTCGGAGAAGATAACTTATTGCAGTTTTACGTCAATTTTGTCTATGAAGTCAATTATTGTTTGGCCCGAACCAGTGTGACCCTTATCGGTTTTTACACTTATCGATAAATACGACAATATAATACGATGAATCGCCCATCTCTAGGAGAAATTATGGAGAAAGTTTAGTGAGACCAGATTTATATACGATGAATATCGCCCATCTCAAATTACGTAGGAGTTATCGATAAAATATACCGTAAATATACCTTAATTATAGCGACGGACACGACAAGATGCGCTGATATTCCTCGATTTTGATATTCCGTTTCGTATTACTAGCAAGCTAGGACTCTCAACGCTGAACATATACTTTTCTACGATTAATTAATCAATTTCCCGAAAGAGTTGCTAATTATAAGTGCTCGTTTTCATTTGAATTATGCATTAATTAGGTTTAATCAAATAGAGGCTGATGAAAAATGTAATGTTTTACATGGTAACTGTGTAGTTAGCGTGTTCTAACTACACATTTGCTACAAATTAACTACATATTCATGTAAAATCTGACCGCAAATATGACATTTAGAAAATAATAGCGGATGAACGGAACGACTTTTTCCTCAATTTTGATATTCCGGATCATATTACCAGCTAGTTAGCCCTCTCAGCCATAAACAAATAATTTTATCCGATTTCTCAATAAATTTTGTTTAAGATTGTTAAGATTATTGGATTCTTTACATAATAAGGTTCAGACAAAAACAGCCGAAGCATAAAATGTAAGTGGTATTCCTGAAAGTGATTTAAGTTCAATTAGATAAATTGAAATCAGCTACTGGCCGACTTTACTTAACGGAATTGAATTTAGGTGCCTTGCGAGCTTATATTTGTTTGTATTATGTTTTGCTATCACTTGCTCGAAAAACTAATCTATCAATTTTGCTTTCTTGTCCTCTGTTGCTCAAAGGAAGACCAGGGGCCTTACTTCGGATAGTTATCGTTAATATTGATATCTCCCGATCTCTCAAACTTTTAAATCTTAGCAGCAACAAAGCAAGTAAAAGTTTCAAATTTTAAACTTTAAGCATCATCCAAGGACACTTGCCTTTTCTTAATTAAAAAGCTCACATAATCCCCATTAAATTTAACTTTCCCAGAGGCAAAATCATCAAGTAAATAATTATGAAACAGTGCCATAGGGTGGTGGGCTCACCTGAGCAATTAAGCGTTGGCTCCCACACAGCAAAGAGATTTATATTCATAAGCCAAGACATAGCTGGAATCTTGTGGCATTTATAATTGAATTCCACCGTAGACTCCCAGTCAAAGCGACCACAATGTGACCTACCCACGACCCACCTGACCATACTGCCCAGGACATTATAGTAATGAAGCCAGCACAGTCAATTTCAATAACGCAATCAAATGCGTGCAGTTTCAAAAACCACAAAAGCCAAACGAGAAGAAGAGGAACCAAATGCCATTCACAAAGCCATGGCCAATACCCGAATCCGAGTGTCCGGTCGAGGCAATCTTTTTGAGCATTCCTGGCACGTAGTTCCAATGGCCATAGCTGCCATAGCTGGAACGGGATGCGGTACTTCTTCGAGAAAAGGAAGCCCCCGATAATGGCCTGGCGAGTCGCATGCATATTTCAGTAATTTGCGCTACCTTTTGTATGGTATGGCATTCACCTCTACCTACCTACCTATACACCACCAATCACCACCCGTGTCCCCATCCCAGTCATTTCCGGTCTAAATATTTCATGAGGGCACCAAAAGTTTGCGGATGCAGCAATTTAAAGAAAAAGCAGAGGAAACTTGAGTGGAACCACTCAAAATGTAATCGAAATGTCTTAGACGCACCCCCCACGCACCCCCCACGCACCTGAATAGTCGCACTTTTATGTGTGTTTGTGTTTGTGTTTGCATCTGTATTCATGGCGTTTCTCGCTTTGACTTCTGCCTCCTCCTCCTCTGGTGTTAGAAGAAGTCATCTTGATTTTCAATTTCAACGCCATTTGCGCTTCACTGGCATCGAGAGTCATTTGAATTTCTCTTCAGCTTACTGTTACATACTCCCAAGGGTCATATGCACGAGCTGGTTGGGCGGACTAAACAATTTTTGGAGCAGCCAGTAGCATATGGAGATCACAAATAGTTTCTCATAAAAGAAGCTCTTCGAGTGGTAGCTAACAGAAAGAGGAAGTTCCTTAAAGGGAAGAGCTTCGTGTTCCTTAAGGGTATCTAATATTTCGCTTGATCTTTTTTCTTGCCGGCTCAGGGGGGTGTAGCCAAAAGGTGATATCGCTAATAATGCTCGTAAGTCGCGTCAATTGACAAAAAGTTTCTTCATTTTCAACACCCCCCTCCCGACAATTTGTAGACATCAAGAAGCAAATTTATTGAATGTGGAAATTTTAAAATTGTTCATTTGTGAAACAATTTGCGAGCATGAAGTACAGACGAAATGCCATCGTTTTGTTATGTCAGCATTGTCTGCCATAAGTTCGAATATATGGCAATAAAAATACAAGACACTTTTGTTGTTGTTGTTGTTGTTGTCCTTGATCTCTGGGCCACCAACAACAAGCGCCCTGAGCATTCCGAGTGAGTTTTGTCTGTCTGTGTCTGTGTCTGTCTTTGTGTATTTTTATACGATTTCTCAAGCCATCTTCTATCGTTCGGGGGGTGGGGAATGGAAAGTGCTCTCATGTGAGATTGAATGGGAAATGGGGAAAATGTTATGCCATTTATTTAGAGTATTCGAGCAAAGTCCCAGTCCCAAGCAGTCAGTCCCTGGCCAAAGCCATTTGCAATTGTGCAATTTACTCAATGAAATGTAAATGCGAATCAATTGTAGTTTTATTTGCAGTAATTCCTGATTCAACAAAATCGTCTGCCAGTAAAAGCATTTAATTTCGAATATTCAATTTCCATTTGCATATTGCTGTGTGACTTCCATTTGCATCAATTTGTTAGTTAGTCAGTTGGCTTTGGTTCGTTACTTCGTTAGTTGGAGCCACTAAAAGAGTTGAGGTTCGGTCTGAGTTGTCTGTCGAGGCGAAAGCATCAAAAAGCACTTTGCGGAGAGGCAAACTTTCGGTGGTTCGGAATACTGATTCGTACCTGAGCAGATGTACAATATATATACATAAGCTGTACGTGAGGTCTCCCCGCTAACCAATTTGATTTGCCCCAACCCCAACCCCAGCCACCGCCTTCTGCCCTCTGTTTACACCTCTTGAGGTCGCCTGCTTCGCATGCATATCAACGATTTTCAAATTGGCGACGAAATGATATGCCAAACTACATGGCAGCACAGGAGAGAGCCCCGGAATTCACCTTTCGCCGAGCCATGGAGGGGCGGCACGGACCTGCAGGCAGGCGTCAACGGCGACATCGACATTATCGTGGCACAGGTTGTAGCTGTAGCTAATGCTTGTCACGTCTCCTTCAACATTTGACAAGGCAAATTCGACAAAAAGAAAAAAAAGCAGCCAAAAAATAAAAGAATGCTGCACGTTGGTTGTCGTGTTCCTGCTCTGACTCTGGCTCTGACTTTGTTTTTCGTGTCGACGAAGAAAATGATTTTCACAGGTGAATTGGAAAGCGCGTAATGTTGTAATGTTTGACTTGCCAGCAGGCACGTGCCCCATCCTCCTTACCCCGTCCGCCAGCACTGCCAGAAATGGAGAATTTCTCCATATGGCGTGTGAGCAATTGATGGTGCAACTACGAGTATTCCTGCCAGTGTACCCATCATGTGACGCATCGACGAGCCAACGCGGCGTATGCGTACGCGTATTCTGAATGCGAGGCGCCACTTTTGCAAATTGGATGAAAATCTTTGGCTTTTCAGCAACGCAATTCGTTTGGCGTTTTATTTTCCTCATTCACCTTTTTGTTGCCTTGTTTCGCCTTGGCTCTTGTTGCTCGTGTGGGATGCATCAGGCTGGAAATTGACATGTCTTGGCCATGTCAGCCCATTCCAGCGACACACAGCCGCCCCAAAGACCAGCCCCGGCCGTGGGTTGCATTTCTTCAAAGGCCAAAGGGATGACAGACACATAGAAAATATGCCTCCCCCTCATTCATCATGACACGCCTGGGCCTGTCACACGAGAAAGAGCAACAAATTTTAAGGAAAAGGATTTACAGCCAACGGCAACACCTACACACCCAAAACAGGACAACACGAGCAAGGAGACAAGTTCTGGACGGGCGGGCTGCCCAGCAGCTTACTCTTCGTGTTCTTTCTCGAGATTATTTTTGTAAACTTTTCACTTTTCTTCGTCCATTGCCACCGCTATCGCCACCGCCACTCCGCCTCAAGAAACAAATTCAAACAAATTGAAGAGGCCGAAGCTCTGTGGCTCTCCATTCCAACCAGCATTTCTGGTAGAAGGGAGGGGGGGGGCTCACCTTGGCGCCCATTAAATGAACTGAGCTGAGCTGAGCCAACATGTGTTACACAGAGTCCGACGAGTGCAAAATATGTTTCACGTTGCGCCCAAACTCGTAACTCTTTGCCGGGAATGCTGGAGCGAAACTTTTTTACGTTTTTATTGCCCAAACTGAGTCTGAAGCTGAAGGATGGGAGGGCTATGGATACTCCACGTACATATATGTACGAGGCTGGGAGAATGGGAAAACTTAAAGTTTAAGTGGACTGGCAGATTCATCCTGCTGGAGATTGCAGCAGGTTAAGCTTCTGCTGCTGCTGCTGCTGTGTCATTGAGGTTCATTGAACCAAATGCCAAAGCGGAGCGCATTTCCGCATGTCCCTGTCTGAGTCGAAGTCAGAAACGGTGACGCTGCACCGTCGGTCTCTCACTCTTCTCTCTGTGTTAGCTGCAAATAAACTTTGCTGAGTGGCTGGCTCGGAGACGTGGCCTGGCTTTGATAAATGTGCACATAATTATGGTTCCTGCTCCTGCTCCTGCTCCGTATGCTTTGAATGAAAACTGAAGCGTTGAGATGCAATACGATGTGCACGGGAGGCAAATGGAAAGCGGAAAATGGGAAGCCCACACTTGACTCTCGAGCTTAGCGAGGAGTGTCTTTAAAGCGACGCTGTGACCTGCTTAAAGTCTCTATGCTCACATCAGGTCTTAATTAATGTTGCATAATTAACAGAGCAAGAAGAAGCGCCCAAGAAAGCGGTGGGAGCGGTATGGGGTTAGGGGAAAAAGGTAGCGAAACAAAGTTCAGGAAAAGCAAAGCAAAGCCAAACAAAACAAAAACTTTTCTAAGCATCTGCAAAACATAAAGCATACAAATTCTCACATCCCATGCCCCACGACGCCCATACCAACCGCCAGGAGACCCGCAGAATATGCGAAAAAATTGTGGCTGGCTGAAAAGACCTCCCAAAGGGCAACAACAGGCACAGCCACAGCCAACAGCCAACATCCAACATCCAACAGCCTTTTGGCCACCTTTGACTTGGGGAACGCCCTCAAATTGGCGCCAAGTTTTAATTATTCCATCATATTTATAAACTTTTGTACTTGCCACGCAGACTCATTATGTGCGTCATCCCCAAACACCCACAACCACAACCACACCACACACCCCATTCCCCACCCATCCCCACACTCGTTCGTGTTCGTGTTCGTACACATACACCCCATCCTTCAGTGGCGGCTATAACTATAAGGCAAGTGCCTTCTTGTTGTTTCCCCTCCCGGGGTTCCTGTGTCGTCTCACAATAATGCCTGGCGACAATGGGCGGCAAGGACAATGACGACGTCTGGCCAGGACCGTCTCAGCTCGTGGCATCCTGGCAAGCAGAGCAGGGCACAAGGAGGCACAAGGCGTTACTCCATAAAAATGAACAACAGCTTTTTATTGTCGAACAATGAAGGCGAAAGCAGCTCTAAACAAGCAGAGCAAAGCAGAGCAGTGGCAAAGGCAGCGGCAGAGGCTGAGAGGCGGGCAAAGCTAAAGTTCGACCTTTCTTTCAACTTACGATCCTGTTTGCTGTCGCTGTCGCTGTCCTTGTCTTTGTTGCTGTGTGGGTGGGTGCCATTGGTGAGAGCATTTAATGAGGCTGTCCCATTATTGTTCAATTGTGCTTGGCTTGCCTAAGGAATCTCTCATACACACACAGAGAGCTTGAAAGCAGCGAAGGGAAAATCCCTTTTCGATGACAGCTTCTCTAATTAATCGATTTATACATACATACATATATATTTATGTACATCGAAGAGTCAACTCAATTTTATGAATACTAAAAACCGAAGCTAAGCCAAGCCCTAAAGCACTGAATACTTAAAGAAAAGCAAAAGCAAAAGCGAAAAGGAAAAGAGAGTCATGAAAAATCAAAGTGCCTTTCTGATTGGAAATTAAATCGATGAATTACCACATTAATCGAACTGCCAGCGCGATTAGAAATCTTTGTGAGTACAAAACGGACCAACCGTCAACGATTAATCCGCCTTGAATCCGCTCTAATAAGCCGCAGGCAGCTGGATCAGAGCATAGCAATGTCTCCCTCTGACCTGAATCCCCTTTGGATCATTCGCTATTTTCCGGTTCGCTGGAATTTCCGTGGCAGAACGGGCGCCTTGGGCCACAATTAATTGAATGGAAACGAAGGAAAAAGTTTCGTTGGCCGCCCCCTGCCAGCCAATTCGCTGATGAAACTAATAACATGTCATCCGAGTTACGCACCAAGGCACACGTAGGAGGCAGTGTATACTCTTTTGCCTCCGGCACTCTCCTCCAGCCCCCGTGCCCTCAACATCTCCACCACTCAAAGGCTAAACGAGGCTCAACGGTGACACTCAAAGCTGACAAGTTAAGCCTGTCGCACATGGCGATTAAGCGGGGAAGAAGGCTGTGAGAGATGATATGGTATGGGATGGACTGCAGTGCGACTCTCCCCCTTCCTCTAGATTAGCACTTTGTTGCAGTTGGAAAAGCGGGAAATCTGGACGCCTGAATGTTCTTTGAATTGCGCACTTTTTGAGTGCGAGACAGAGCTGGAAGCAGAGGCACAAGACGTGTGGCAGGGGGGCAGAGGTAAAGTGTGCGTTTGTGTGTGACACATGAAGAGCTTCGTTAGCCCCGCGGCAATCGCTAGACCCAGAAAGCAGAAGCAGAAGCAGAGGCACAAGCACTAGCAGACTGCAGCTATACTGCAATCGTGTACGTAATATTGAATCGCAATGCACCAGGAGCTGAAGGTGGAGCTGGAGCGGGCCAGAGGAGGAGGCCCGAGGAACCCCCTGAATGCGCATAGTTAGAGTGATAAACTGCTTTGGCACGGAAATGGCCCTGGAAATGGAAATGATGTCGAGTGTGCCAGTGTGCATAAAAAGGCCAATTAGAGGACGGCAGAGATGCACGTTTTCCGCCATACACTAAGAGAAAGCAGCGTGAATTAAACGAGATGTGAGTAAATAAAGAGAGCTGCATTTTCTGCATATATGTATGTATGCTTGATATACATATGTGTATATACAGATATAGTTTCTGTTCAAGTATCTTTGAATGTCTGTGTACCTTTCTTGCAGTGCTGTGGCTGGCGTCAGAGCTTATGGTGGGAGGAGACTGACAAATGCTAGATTTACGACCATATCTAACTTTTTGTTGAATACCTACACACCACACACACACACACACACACACACACAGAGACACAGAGACACAGAGAGAGATATTCGTACAGTCAGTCGGCTTTAGATGTTTATATTTTTGGTTTCGGCCTAGAATTTATGGCTGCAACAAAACTTTAAATGAACTTTTTGGGGAGGGGGGACGTTGTTTCATTGGGAGGGGAGGGAGAGGTAGGAGGAAATTAAATAAGTTACATATTCCTACATCTGATGTGTTGCTTCCTCCCTCTCTCTCTTTGGTACAATCAAGAAGTTTTAAATGCATCATAAAAATACAAAATAAATTTATTATTTTTTTTTTGTCGTTTTGGGTCAGTTTGAAAACTTGTTGGATACACACTCATATGTGAGAGGATTTATATGTATGGGTGGGGCTTCTGTTTATGACGAATCTAGAGGCCGCACAGGTGGAGAAGATCTGTCAAATGCAGTAAAAGCTGAGAGAAGCGGCAAAGGAACATAAAAATATTTATGACGTTCCCGTTTCAATATCAACAGGAGGTAAAACAACAACAACAACAACAACAACAGTAGCAGCAGCAACTGCTGCATAAATTCACCTGGCATAATGTCTTTCATCTTCCCAGCCCAGCTCTCCGCCACAGGCACAGCCACCGCCACCGCCACCGCCTTCACCGTGGGTGGTTGCCAGCCAAAGTCAGTCAATGAACCAGGCTAAATGTGGCCCGAAGGCGTGTCCTTGGCTCTTGAACTTGAGCATATGTGATGTATCTTAAGAGGGTATCTATCTATCAGGCTTGTGCATTAAACATTATTTAGACAGACACAACGACAGTCGAGGCGAGGCGAGGCGAGGCAGGCACAACAACAACAAAAATCTGGCCGCCCGAATGGAATGCCGTTACATAAATAATCAAGACAAATGCTCTTAGCCGCCCGACTGTATGTCACTTTTATTGACAGTTCTGGGGTGCGCTTTGCTTTATGCGCAATTTTATGAAGTCCTGGTTGGGGCATAAAATTTCAATTATCGAAAATTGCCTTGGGATGGCTCTCATGCTCCGCCCACCACTTGTAATATAATTAATGCCCCCATGCAATCGATGTCGACGTTTCAATTAAATTACGAAAATCATTTCATACGAGGCGGATGCTTAATATTCATTTTGCCCGTAAACACAAATCTCTCAGAGGTTCGAGAGTGGGTGAGGTGCCAGGGGGAGTGCCAGTGAGGCGCCCACCTACGACAAGTGTTGCCTACTTCCCATGGCCATGTCTATCATGTAAAAGGTGTTTGTGTTTGTGTGTGTGTGTGTGTGTGTACCCGTGTGCTGCTGTGTGAGTGTGGGAGAGGGCCTGTCAAGTGTGCTTTGCGCTGTCAATTACACACATCCTTCGGCTCCCGCGTGTACGCGTATGCTCTGCGTGTGTGAGTGTGAGTGTGTGTGTGTGCCCTCAGCCACCTCAGTCACCTGATTGCCCCTCCGCACCGCTCTGATGCTGGGGCTGCATCCTTTGTTATCTGGAGGACTTCAGGTTTTGAGCACGTAATCAAATTAGACTGCACTTATTGCTTGATGCATTCCCCCTGCCTGCTGTTCGCTGTACTCGTATTGTGTCGCTCTTAAAATATGCCCGGACATGGACATGGCCCACAGCCAGCGGCTCAGTGGCTCTGTGGCAGCAGTTGACCCACTTCCCAGGCGCGCAGGATGACAGCTGCAATTGTTTCGGGTCGCTCGCTTTCACTTTATCTAATTAAGCAAGCTCTCAATGCGTGCCGCAATCCTTCCCATCCTTCCCTCGCACCCCCCCCCCCCCCTCTTTGCCCTCTACTTGTTCCACAGAATAAATAAATGAAAAATTAATTTATTTGCACGAGCTGCTGCAGTTTGTCTGGCTTTCGTTTCGTGACACTCTTCTGCTGTTGCTGCTGCTGCCTGCCTGCTGCCTGCGAAACAAAGAAATGCAGCAGAGTACCGACCCCACCCCACCCCCACCCGTCCACTTTGCCTTCCGGTAAGTAATTTAATTGGTTCCGTCTTGAGGGACTCCGTGACCTGGCCAGAACGAACAATAAATGAAATCAGTTAGGGAATTCAAACCAAACTCTTTCTCGGGCCCTCGATTATGATGGGGCCGGGACGGGCTTGCACAGAAACTAAACTTTACGATCCAATCAATTGGAGGACATAAAAAATAAATGCTTGCCTGGCAAAAAGATGAAGAACTAGCGGAGGCTTTCGTCCGACCGTAAAAAAGTCGTGTAATAAAATTACAAAGAAACAAGCTAAGGCAGATGACGGTCACAGCTCCACTGCTCGGCGTCGTCTGTGCTGGCTAATGGCTTATGTTAGCAAATGTGGAGGACCTCGAAAGGGTGTGAAAATGGCAAACGAAACGACAACAGACATAAGCGTCTTATTAGATTTTCGTGTGTATTTGGCGTAGGAGAGGCGCCACATATGGGGCAGGGTAGGACAGGACAGTACAGGACGGGATTCGCATTAACAACTTCATTAAGGGCAACTGTACACTCCACTCTCCACACTACACTCCACTCCCCCCACAGCACAGTGGGACGTCGCTGTCGCTGTCGATGTCGAAGCCTGGGCAAACTGCTAAACTCAACTGTGAAGTACATTAATTTTGTGGGCTTTTGGCAACAGGCAATAAATCTTCAGCTTACTGGCTAAAGCAAAACAGACTCTTATATGTGTATGTGTATGTACCTACAGGACCTAAACAGGACTGACAGCTGGATGGAACAGGACAAGACTGGATTGGACTTTGCCATCCTCTGATGCAACTAAAGCCGACATTAATGGCCTCGAGGCCCCAATTGAGTTTCAATCAATGCATAACAATGCTGTCCAAGGAGAACAATGCAAATATTATCTGACCGATCTATCGGCTCGGTGCCATTGTGCTCTCACAAGAGGGCGAAAATTAATTAGTGCAGCCAAAGCATCCGACAGCCAGAAAGCATTCGATATGCAACAATGTATCCGCAGCAAACAAATCAAATTGTGCAGCAGCAGATGCCTCCTCTGAAACAACAAAACATGTAACCAACACCAAGCAACAACAACAACAACAACAAAAAGGAAGAAAATAAAACAAAAGAAGAAAAGCAATCACCACGCTGCACTCTCTTCCATTTAAGGAGAGTTCTCCATTTTAGAGACCTAGTACTCGTATGGTCGCTTGTTGGTCGCCAGGCCAACACATGCTGTGAGTGAAATGACAATGTCTGCTGCCTGGCAAAATGTCTGCATATTTTTTTGTTGCTTCTGCAAGCGTTCCGAACCGAGAACCAGGAAAAGAAAACAAAACAATGTGAAAGTAATTATTCCAAATAGAAATTTGCATTTTGCTGGCATAGTTTTGCCCTCACAACCTGTGAAGGAACAAAAGGAGGGCAGATCCTTGCTGCCTGGACTACAACATTTATTGAATACTAATATTATTATCAGCCATGCAAGCAAGCAAGCAGCATCCCTTTGTTCCACCACTGCGTATGGTTTCACTTTTGTAACTTGATTAGTTTTCCTTTGTTCTACGTTTTCTCCCCATCATTTGTGGGCCGCCCAATCTCATTACGCTGCGTATGCTTAATATCTGAGCAGACAAGATGGTTTCAAGCCATTATTTGTAGATTATTCAACTGTTATCAGTGGGATCTAAGCCATGTGCCAATAGACACAGCATTCCTTTGCCCGGGCCTGGTCTGGCTTGGCTGCGGTTGAAGGTCGCATTCTGTGGGCACGTCTGCCCATTAGACACAATCATTTTCTTTAAATTTGTCGATTTAATTGAGCGCAGCCAAATGGAGAATGGAATGAGAGCGGGAGAGGGAGCGGGAGCGGGAGCGGGTGCGAGAGCCCAAATGGTAACCACAAGGAGTAATTGCATGTGTGTGACTGTGTGTGTGTGTGTGTGTGTGTGGGGCCAAGTTAATGTGAGCCCTTAAAGCCCAACTAATGGATTTAGCCGATGGATGCCTCTTTAAATAACGAGCTTTAAATTGCGTGACAGAAACGTTTTTAAGGGCAATTAGATTCATATGTGTATGTGTATGCGTATGCCTCTGTGTGTGTGTGTGTGTGTGTGCTGCATGCTTTTGTTGCATACTTTGTGGCGCTGTGGCCCCCGAGTTAAAAGAGCATGACTGAAATGCTTAGCATACAGAACGTGCCCAGGCCCAGAGCCACACCACACCATAGCACTCCAAACCCTCAGCACAATTGCAGTCATACTAATAGCCAGGCTAAGAAGTTGGATCTCCATCCTGCTGCTGCTGCTGCTGCTGCTGGTACTGCTCCAACGCTGATGATTTCCCGGAAGCGGAAGCTGTAGCCTGCACGCATTATACATAATACGAAATTAATGCGCCATTATTAGACAAATGCATGACAAGCGTTTCAATTAGGGCGCCATAAACTGTCATACAAGCAAACAGACATCAACCACGCCCCACGCTCCACGCCCCACACAGCGTATGACAGCTTGCTGTGACAGTTGGATGCCAGTCCTGGGGTGGACTGATGGCGGGGAGGACATCATTAAAGTCAATTGCAGGATACAGACGGTGAGGGACAATGCCATCCTGCCTGCCATCCTGCCTGCCTGCCTGCCTGCCTCTGCCTGCGGATAATCAAGCGCTTTTAATGATTGCATGTTCAGCTCTGGGAAATTGCATTTTCCGCCATTGATTGCCAGCACTCGCACTTCCTCTCTACCTCCGCTCTGACCCGCGAATCAGAAAACAATTTAATATTAAAATTTTCATAAATATTCTGCCACCGAGATGGCCCATGGTCCGCGCCGCTTGTGGCCATGAGAAACCAAACCATAACAGAACAGAACAGACCAGGACAGAACAGACCACGGCCAGGCCTCGATTGCCATGTTCGGCACGTTTAGAGCGGATTTTATTTTTCAATTTCTGACCCCCACCCCCAAACGGAAATTGCTCAGTGCTTCCTTCTACATTTGACCGTTCCAAGCGGCTGTACACCTCCGACAGCACCCACTCAGTTTAAAGCTGAATTGATGGCTTGGGTCCGCATTTGATTTGGCCTATTAATTAACAATTCCATTATTGCAGATGTGCGAAAATTGGGTTTTAATTAAATTGCTTGTAATGCCGTAATTATTCCAGGCAGACACACACACACACGAACACACACACACACACGAACATGCACACCGTTCGTAGCTCCTTCTCAATGTAATTAATGAGTTTTTAGTTAAAAATACATTTTTGCTGGTAATAATGACTTGAGGGCTGAAAACGAAACCCAAAAACACACACACATGAACATGTATGTATGTATGTGCCTGGCATATTCAATAAAATTAAGTACACACACACACAGAGCTGTATGCTGCGCAGCTCATTAAATGCTTTACATGTGTTGGTGGTCGTCTCCTTCCATGGCACATCGCCCCAACACGCCCTTTCCCCTCCCCCAAAAGACTGACACAAAAGTCAAAAAGGAAAGCGTTTCGAGTTTTTCCAACTTGAAAGTCCTTAATTTATGCAAATGTCTATGCCTGTCTGTGTGCTGTCTATGTGCGCTGTGTGTGCGTGCGTTTGCGAGTGTGTGGAGCTAAGTAAGCCTCATCAATTCGCCATTGACACGAAGAAAAGTACAGCCAAAGGCCCTGAGCATTGTCAGAATAGTCGAAGCAATCAAAAGATGTAGGAAAAGAACAGTCAAGCAAGCAACCAAAAGTAATACTCTGCCTGATGGCGTTAAGCAAAAAGAATAAGAGACATATGAGAGGTACTACACTGATAGAAAAAAACCCAAATATAAAATAAACTACAATCATATTTAGAATTAAAATGCGATTTTTAAATACAAACATAGTAAAATTAAATAGAATTAACTTTGATTCAAATATAAATGTATTAAAATGGCTTTTTTAATACGAACGTATTATAAATTTAATATATATATATATTTAATCTTAGTACAAAACACTTTAAAATAAATATAATATATTAAATTTAAATATGAAATATATTTAATTTAAATATAAAATATATTAAATTTAAATATTTTCATATTTATGTACATATATCAAAATGTAAGTGGATGAAATCCAATGGCATAAATGAATGAAAATATTTAAATTTCAGGGCTTTTTTCTATCGGTGTACTATAGCATGCAGATAGTAATATTATTTTCAGTTTGCGTGAGCTCTAAAGACAGCTTAGAACTTGGCGAATTCCTTAGTGGACTTCGACTCAGCCCATGGCAGGGTTTGAGAACCACAACACTCAAGTTTAGAGTACAATATATCCGCTGAACATAGCCAGGACGCATGCCAAATCCCCACCAAAGACATTGAGTGTAATTACAAATTGAACTTGAAACTGAAAGCCTCGGGACTGGGATGCAATGAGCTAGATACGAGCCAAATCCACGCCAACAGCGTCTGTCCGGGATTAGGCATGACTTTTGTCGAAAAGACTTTCAAATGAAATGCGATCAAATGTGTTCCCTGAGACACTGCCAGAGTGGGGAATGGCAGGGGGGCCTACTTCTCTGTGTGTGAAATGAGGGTTTTATAAATCCATCAATATTGTGGATCTGTGTCACAGACCCAACTCCCACACGCATGAGAGCTGGAAATGATTAATGAAACAGATAACAGATAACAGCAGAGATAACAAAAAAAAGCTGCAAACGAAACAAATGACAAGAGGCGCAAGGGAGAGAGAGAGAGAGAGAGAGAGACGGAGAGAGAGAACGCGATAAAGGGGTAAAGCTTTGCTTATCTTATCAACAATTCAAATGCTTTTCCTCTCCACTTTTATACCCCAAAAATGTATTTCAGTGACTAACGCGAAAGGAAGGTGCAGGCCAGAAATTCTCCTACTCGGCAAATTTATTGGAAAATCGAATGAATTTACTCAACGAGCTTTTTCTTCCCCTCCCTCCTACCCACTGCAGATAAGATATGGAAACTCTAGACCAGGGCAATTCACCGAACTGTTGTTCAGTGTGCTAAGAACTTTCATCATGGGCAGAATCGCAATTAGAAATACGTGCAGAAGCAGAACAAGGGTGACCTGGCTCCTGCTGCTGGTGGCATTGGTCTCGGCCTGCGGGGCGGAGAACATCGACGCCGACGAGGTGGATCGCTTCTGTTATCCAGACTCCAAGCGCGACTCGCGCCACTCCTGCGAGTGCAACAACGTGAGTGCCGCGCCCTGGGGCATGCGAGCACTGCGCATCGACTGCAGCTACAAGGAGTATCGCACAGCGGATCTCTCGGAGCTGCTGCCCCTCTACATAGACACGCTGGACCTCGCGTGGAACGCCCTCGACCAGGCGCCAGTCTTCAGCAGCGACAGCCTCCACCAGCTCAATCTGATGCACAACAACATCAGCCAGCTGAGGGCCAACAACTTTGCCAAGTTGATCAGCCTGCGGGAGCTGTACCTGGGCTGGAACAGCATTTCCTGGTGGAGGCGCAAACCTTCGCCGGTCTGCCCCATCTGCAGGTGCTCGATCTGTCGCACAATAATCTGCACTCGCTGCCGGGACAGCTGTTTGCGCCCGTGCTGGTGCTCGCCACGCTGGACCTCTCCTGGAACCGCAAGCTCAACGAGACCGCGCAGCTGCAGACGGGAGATCTGTACACGGACCTCGGCATCAACTGGAAGCTGACAAGTCTGCGCCTGGATGCCTGCAGCCTGCAAGAGCTGCGACTGCCTGCCGCTGCTCGCCTCAAGGAGCTCTCGCTGCGCCGCAATCTCTTCCGGCGTGTGCCTGGCCAGCTGCCGCAGACACTCCTGCAATTCGACATCAGTGACAATCTGCTGGAGCAGCTGCTGCCCGAGGACACGGCTAATCTCACCCAAGTTCGGCAGCTCTTTGTGGAGGATATGTCACTGCTGCAGGGCGTGGCCGCCCATGCTCTGGTTCCGCTGGAGTTGCTGGAGTCGATTAGCTTCCAGAATAGTCGACACCTGAACCACTTTGACGGTGACGCCTTCGGTGCCCTGCCCAAGAACTTCTCCCTGCGCACGCTGTCGTTTCGTGGCACTCTTCTGCGCTCTTTTAATTCCACGCTTTCGCCGGTTTTTGCACAGCTTACCGAGCTGGATCTCAACGGTGTCCCGCTTCACTGCGACTGCGAGTTGGTCTGGCTAAAGAAGCTGTCCATCGAGACGGGCGGACGCTGCTTCAAGCCGTCGCGGATACGCGGCATGCTTGTCACCTCCGCACGCCACGACGCCTTCAGCTGTGACACCTGGCCACGCTGGGCCTACGGCCTGGTTGTGCTCACCCTGATCGCCCTGTGCGCCGTCGGCATCTACCTGATTGTGATGGGTCTGCGACCGCATCGAGGCGTCACCATGCGCCGAAAGGTGGGTGCTGGCAGCCCCTATGCCCGCGTCACCATCGAACCCAATCGCCAGGAGAACTTGAACTAGACTGGGCTTAGGGGTGGAGCTTCGGTGTGGAGCTTGAGGTTCCATGATGTTTTCTATGACTGTTTTTTCTTTATTATAAACCAATAAACAATTGAATATTTAAGTGAATCCGAGCGGAGAATCTAAGAGATGATTTATACATATTTCAAGGGAATTAAAGATTGAATGGGGACTGCTGTTAGTCACGCTGTGGCATGGACTTGGGACCCTTATCGATTGAAGAGTCACAAATGGAATTTACCCCTCACAGACATGACTGAAAATCCTAAAAAAGAACTTCAGTGACGCTCTTTCCCGGACTTTCTTGCCTTTGCTTTCATGCCATCTTCACTGTACTTCATTTTGATGACCAGATTCGGCTTGGTGGCGAAACTATCCACCGCATTCACATCATACTGCTCCTCGATGGCGCACAGATGGGGGAACTGGGGATTGGTGCCCGTTTGGCAGCCGGCAGCCGCCTTTCGGCCGATGGCATAGGCTGGTTCGTGGTGCACATTCTCCCGCGCGAAATTGCAGACGATGAACTGCTGGTGCCAGCGGTAGAGTGGCTGCCGCAGCACCCCACAGCCCATGTGGGTGGCACGCTCCTGTATTAGCTGGCGGAAACTGTCGATGTCACTGCGTGGGTTACTCCGCCCCAGCGCCTGTTTTGCGTTCTTGTACTGCTTGAACCAGTTGTGGATCTTGTGGCCGATTAGCTGGCGATGGCTGAAGCGATTGGCACTGAAGATGACGTGGCCCACGATTTGGCCAACGTGCTTGAAGCGTCTGGTGTTGCGGCACTTGTCGGTGGCGAGGCTGCACTGCTTGGCCGTAATTTCGGCGAGATTTGCCAGCTCTGGGTCCCACTGGACGCTGGCCATGCGATCGGCGGGCGCAAAGTTTCTGAATCCGCCCGAGGCCACGTGATTCCGATAGAGATTCACCTGACGGACGATGAACGTCTGCAGATCCGCAGTCAGCGGTAGCAGCTGAGCCTCGCTCTTGCATTGCGCTCCAAGGCTCTGTGCAACAAAATAGAAAAAAAAATAAAGATCGCTAGAGTTGGCTGAGGCTGCTCCTCCCTGGGGGGAGTCATGCACGTACGCCGTTGTAGTTGCAGGCCACATGTTGCAGCGCTGGACGGGAACACCAATGCTCCTGGCAGTAGTCCCAGCAATGGCCGCAGGACAACAGGCAGGAAAGCAGGAGGAGGACGACGAGGATGTGCGACACACGAGACATGCTGTCAGATTGATGTGCGACGGCGATTGCAGTCGCAATTTGTTTACGCGACACGCCAACTGTGGCAAATGGCGATTTCCATGGCCCGAAAGTACATGGAATGCGGCGGGAAACATGTCACAGTCGCAGCCATCAGTAGCCATGGATGGGACGTGGCAAGGCACCACCAGGTCTCTCTGCCTTTGGATCTGCATTTGGAGCTGTCTCTACCGCTGCTGCACTTGCCAAAACGCAGACTTTGACTACTGCGGAAAGGAGGCCTGCAAAGAGGGTTCGGGCCCACATCTGGCCTGCCAACATTCGCAGGTAAGTAGCAGTCGAGTCGTCGACCAACCTCCGACCTCTGATTACCCTGAAACCTTGTCAGAAATTCGACAGCGCGTGTCCAGCGGACGCAAAACTGCTGAGGATTGACACCTCCGTGGCTCGCTTCATCGTCAGGGAGCACAATGTGGCACGGAATCAGGTGGCGCGTGGCACCTTCCACAATCTGCCAGCATCGACGCGCATGCTGACCGTCCGCTGGGATGAGCGACTGGCCTGGCTGGCCGAGCTCAGTGTGATGAAGTGTGAGCTGGAGCGACACACCTGCTTTCGGTCGCCCTCGTACCAGATGCCTGGACAAAACGAAGCCTACAACAAGTTTCAAGTCGATCAGGATCCTTTGAAGGTACTTCGCTCGCAGATGAAGGCCTGGCAGGAGCAATATGTCTTCGTGGATCTAACCATCATTCAGGCGGGCAACAATCAAACCAAGTGAGTGTGCTGTCCTCCAATCTCCCGATCTCCCTCTGACCGGTTGAACTGCAGACAGGATGTGGGACACTACCTGCAGATGATCACAGCGTCGGTCGAGAGCGTGGGCTGTGCCATGGCGCTATATAAGAAAGATGGCTTCACCTACCAGATAACGAAGTGCTTCTACAGCTGCTACCACGACTGCCTTCCCATCTATCCATCGGGAGGATTGCCCGGGGACTTGTGTCGCTCTGGCGTCAATGACGCCTACAAGGCCTTGTGCTCCGTAAAGGAGCGTCTGATGTGCGACGAGTCCGAATGCTGTGATCTAATTGATCCAGAGAGCACTCCAAAGGACAAAAGTGAAAAACAGGGCATAGCCGCACGATTAAACGACTTTTTCAAACGTAAAGATGTTAAAACGACACCAAAACCAAAAAGACGAAGCCTAAACCAAAACCAGAAAACAACAAAAAGCACCCAAAGAACCCGAAAGCCAATGTGGGAACATTAGCTTTTCTGGGGAAATATTGGGTGCAAAAATAAAGGTGGCATATGCGAACGATAAATATGTCGTTGAATCATTTTGGGCTAGAGTGGGAGAACCGTCAGGCCTGATCTACCCATTCGAAACGAAACGAATTGAATTGGATGGGCTCTAAGGTTGCAGCTAAAATTGTTCGTATTTCTGTAAGCCCTTTGGTTCGTTTCAGTTAGTTTCGATTCGAATATGAAGTGCTGGAGTTCGATACTGTGGTACGCAGCCGTACTGCTGCTTTTATCAGCCCTCAATGAGGTCTGTGCCAAGAAGATGCCAAAGTACTGTAAAAGGGCTAAGAAGCCGACCGGAACAAAGACGGACTACTGCGGCGTACAGGCGTGTGGCACTCTCGAGAATCTTGGATGCAAAAACAGTCAGGTAAGTCACGAGAATCAGGACATCTGCGCCGTGTTGAAGTAAGTCCCAAATATGCCTACGCATTTTGCAGTTATTTGTGAAGGGTTGCATGGGTCACATGTTCAATGTATCCGATGCGATGAGAACCTTTATTGTGAAGCAACACAACGTCTACCGCAACGTCGTGGCCAGGGGAAAGCTCCACGACCTGCCCCCCTCCGGTCGCATGCTCAAAATGCAGTGGCACGAAGAGCTGGCCGAGATTGCGAGATTCGCAGCTTATCGCTGCTCCATTGGCCCGGTCCATCGATGCTTTGCCACTTTGGAGTATCCGCACGCCGGCTACAATATGGTGTACAATAAGTTTCCCAACGCCCAGGACCCCACGAAGATTGTCCGCGCTCAGCTGAGGGCCTGGTACGAGCAGTACCAGTACGCAGACGCCAAGAGCATTTTATCGGGCGAGGCGCCCGGCGGGCGAGTCTTCTGGCGGGCAATCAATCGGATGGCTATTGACTCTGATATTTCAGCCAGGAGATTGGACACTTCCTACAGGTTGTGTCGGGCCTGAGCGATCGCGTTGGTTGTTCCATTTTCAGGGCCAAGCATATGGGCTTCAACTACCAGGTAATGATCTGCGCCTACAGCTGCTCGAAGCAGCCGAATGAGCCCGCGTACAAGTTGTCGCGCATCCCGGCCGATCAGTGTACGTGCGGCTCCGATCATGATTTCAAGAATCTCTGCAGCGGATTTGAACGGGCCACGAGTTGCGAGACCTTAGGCGGAAAAAACCAAACCCACTCGAACCTCATTGGCGTGGACTACGATAACATTTGGGCTGGAGAGAAGGGAAAGAGCAAGGTCGCTAACTTGTCTGGCCCCTTGGCAGACATCGTAAATTTTGTTGAAGGCACCGACGGGGCACAGGACAAGGACGACGGCGACAAAATTTGGAGGACACATCTTGGCTAATATATGTGTAATACATACATACATACATACATACATACGTACCTATGCATAGGGCATGTAACGCGGCTTTCACGCTTCGATTGTAATGTCACACAAAGTTTTATTAAAATTGCAAAGATCCATCGAGGGTTTCGAGGGATTCCAGCTCCAAGCGGGTTCTGTTTTTGCATTGAAATGAAATTGCAATTGCAATTTTCCACCCTCAATTATCGATTTGCTTAGACAATACAAACCGTGTATTTATTTTCGCATTCCACTCTGCAAAACGAATTGATTTATTCCACACTCTGTTGCGGCTTCAATTCAATTCAATTAAAATCCGTCAGCGATCCGCCACGTGGATGCCCCTGTGTTCACGTTCCCGTTCACGTTCACGTTCACGAGGATAAATGCAATTTATGGCACTGGCAGCCATGCTCCCCACTCAATTGTACGTGGCCGGGGGACCGATATTAATAATAATAATAAAGTGTGTAATAGTCGCTGCCATAAATACTCGGCCATGCATCTGCAGCCGCGTTGCGAAAGGGGGGCGAATGGCGGAGATTTACGAGCTTGTGCCCTATGGAATTCGCATAAATAAATATTTCTCTGACTTTCTCTGCACACAACAAGGGGACAAATTATTAGACCTCGTGAATTAATTAAATGCCCATTGGACATCTCTGGCCAGTTTTGTTTTGCTTAGTGTGTTGGCTTTAATTGATTTAATTGGAAAACTATTCAAACATTCAACTTTAATTGACAGCGATTCCCCATTTAAGGACAAAGTTTTAGTGGCTATTTAAGCCGTTAACGCAGCTCTATGACCATTACCTGTGTGCGTGATTGTTGACTTTCTGTTGACTCGGAAATTGAAACGCTCCCAAAAACATTATTTACCCCCTTGGTTAAGTCGCTTTGCTACGATAGGAGTCACTAATGTCCCTAGAACTGCAAGTTGTCAGAAAATTATTGACAAGTAATTTGCATTTCATTACGACAATCTATCAATGACGACGGCAAGTCCCAAGTCCCGTCTAGGCGCCGTCATCAGCGACACTTCTGCATATTAATTCTGAAACATTTTCACACTACGAGGAGAAGTCTCCTCCCAGCGTCTCTCACCGCGCGTGCGCGTTGGCCGCGTGTGCCAGTGGCCCAGTGCCACGAGTTGCATGCAGCAAGCTCGCACAAATCGCTCCGAATTCGGAGTCCGAACAGTCGACACGACTCTTGTCGACACACTTGTGTTGTGGCAGGCCAGACAGCATCCCAGCTCGGTGGCATGTGGCAGTTGAAACAAGTACGGCGAGGATAGTGCACGTGCGGACGCTTGATATTGTGGATGCAAAATATTACGTATACGTCGTGTGTGCCATTCATTGAGTTCAGTCAACGGTTCGTGTGTGTGTGTGTGTGTGTGTGTGTGTGTGTGCGCTTTGGTGTGTGGAATGCTCGTTAATTGTGCGCTTGACTCTTTGGCTTTGAATCGAACCGACACTGAATGTGAATTATAAACGATTTCCGGATCGCCCGAATGGCCTAAGCCGCTTACAATATCCCCCTCCCCTAGGGGTGGTCGTTGTCGTTGCTTCTGCTCCTCTCGTTTTGCTGCTTTGGCTCTTCTCGTTCATCAATAAATTATTATGTCCTAATACCAATTGACAGCAATGGGAGCTTTGGGGAAGCATGAATAAAATATCAAAAGCATTTTGAGCCCCACAGTTTCCACTACAAAACATTGCCACCCCAGCCCAGCCCAGCCCCTCGCCTTTCGCGAACAATCCAGCTATAATCAGCGAATGAGCAAAAGCAATTCTCTGAGGCTGAGGCCCCCAGGCCTCTGTGTCTGCGTGCAGGAAATACCCATACCCATACCAATACCCATACGAGTGTGTGTGTGTGTGTGTGTATCGCATCCCTTTTTGAATTTATTAAATATTCAGCGTTTATACGCATTCGTGTGCCAAACAACAAGGATAATAAGAGCAAGAAGAAGATGGAAAAGCAGCAAAGAAAAGCACACAAAAAATCGTTGACTTGTCTTCCTCCGCTTTTTTTTGTTTGTTGTTCCCTTCGTTTGATGTTGCTTTTTCGCTTTCTGTACAGCGGCAAGAGCCAAACAATCCCAATGTATATTGACAGTGTGGCCGCAGTTCTTATACTCCCTCCCACTCCCACTCCCACCTCCCTACCCCATCGCCAGCTTAGCGAGTCATGTTTACTTAATGGATACGCAAGGCAACTATTAAGTGCTCCCACAGCTTCCTCCCTTTCAGCGATGGGGAGAGCGCGAGCGCTGCTCTAACCAACGCTTTTTATTTATTATTATCGCAGCTCTCCTATCGCTGCTCCAACCTTGGCCAGACATTATACCCAACAACATTAGCTAGCCTCGTGGCATTATTAGCTGTATTTGCATTCTGGCCTAAACTGCAGCTGGCACTGACACTGGGACCCTATCGTCGACAGGCTGTGTCAGCCACAAATAAAAGTTTAAAGTTGAAAGAAACATAGAAGTAAAACCACAAAGGGAGCTAAAGTTTTGCAGATACCCTTGCAGAATAATCTACCCTGTGTAGACTTTTATTTGTATGCCTTGACAGCTGTATGGGGATATGGTAATCCGATCTCTCAGTGCTGCCTGTGATGTCCTTTCCTTAAAGTGACAATACAAATATCCTGTACAAGGGTATGAGTAACGGCACTCACACTCAGCTGTCGCCTGGCCAGTCATTAACTGTACTTATTGTCACACCTGCACACAGACATTAACACAGACAAGGCCAATGAGGAGTTGCTCCTGCTGCTTGTTCTGGTTGTGGTGAGTGGGGGCACGGCACATTAGCGGCGGCAGCTGCAGAGGACCCAAAAATAACACTTAATCTGAATTAGCTTCAAAGATTTGAATTAGCTTGGAGATTTGGCTGTCCCCCGGGGGCAGTCCGTAGGCAGAAATGTTCCACAGATTCGTACAGAAATCATCTGCATATAATTACATGCGAGTGCCGCAGCGTATCTTTTTTCGACCATTCCCGAAGCGAACCCTTTGTCCAGGTGCTAAAGAGCAAAAGTAACAAACAAGAATCTGTCCAACCAAAACTGTCCCCATTCCATTCCATCTCTCTCTCTCTCTCTTTGTTTTGCCAGATTCCGTAACTCCCGACCTACCTGCCTATCAGCATTAGCTTTTTCTTTTTAATTTTTATGCGCACTTTTCTACAGCAAAAGCAGCGGCAGCAGCAGCGGCAGCAGCAGCAGCAGCAACGACACCAAAGGCGACAGAAGCAAAAGCCGAAAAGAGAATTAAGAAAGTTGAGGAGCGAGTAAGAGACACCGCCAGCGGGCGGTCTAACGGTAACTTAACTTCATTTACGTCTGAAAACGCAGTTGAAATAAACGACTTCACGACGCTGGCGGATTTTCTAAAAAGTAAGTTAAGCCTACGCCTTCCCTTCACTTTCCTTTTGCTTTTCTTTCCTTTCCTTTCCACACTTCTCTCGCGCTGTACGTTCTTTCCCTTCTAGCAGCATTCTCCTACCTGCCGACGCCTCTCCGCCACTCTCATTAAAGGTTAGGTGAGATGTTAGGGATAAGACAGGGACAGAGACAAGCGCGTCAGCTGTTGGCGAAGCAAAACAGGAAGTGAAAGCGGCAGAGTGGGAGAGCATTTGGACAGTTGGCATTGTTTGGAGCACAGCGCAGAGTGGAGCGGATGTAATGCTGATGTCAGCTATTTCTGGGACTTCGGATTCCTTTCAGCCCCAACTGGGGTCGGAGCCGCATTCCAAGCTGTTTCCTTCCGTTAATTCTGCACTGAATATCCTACAATGGTCTCATCGCTAATTAAATTTCACGCGCGGGAGCATAAATACTCGTCAGCAGATGGGGCGAAATCTTTTGATGCTCGTAGCACACTTTTGCGGCACACTTTGAGGTTTTGTTTCTGTTCACAGGCAATTGCATTCTCACTGAAATCACACATACGCTCGGAGCCGGATGCAGGTGCATGCGGCATGCGGCATACGGCATACGACATGAGGCAGCATTATGGCAGCGGTTGGTTGGTTGGGCCTTAGGCGACGATGGCAACAGCTGGCAGCACAAAATATTAAAAGTTTTGTTACCTACCTACATCCTGGCTGGTGGCTGCCACATGGCACATGCCACATGCCACATCCTCTCGCCATAATGCCACTGCCAGGGGGAAAAACCAAAAATTGTCACACAAATATGTCGCACATCCATGGACAAAGGGGATTTATGTGCACGAACATACCCACCTATCGTGTGGCACGGCTCCGCTCCGCTCGGCTCTGCTATGACAATGACAGCCATGCCATGCAAATTTATGCTCGGCCTGGCCCAGTGTGCACTAGACAATAGATAATGCCAGCAACAAGCGGTCCAAAACCACGGAGAGCCAAACACAAACACTGCACTCGATTTCCCCCTCCCCCTCAGATATGATTATCATTTTCATTCTCATGGCCGAGGCATGTTGCAGAATATGCTGTAATGCGGGAAAGCATTAAATAAAAACCAAAAATAAAATTATGCTTATTTTTCCACATCCCCCTCCTTCCATTGCATTGTGGATGTGCTCGAGTGTGGCTTCTGGAGGAGAAAGACAGAGAGAGAGAGAGAGGACCTCTTGCAAACTTGCCAACGACACAAGAAACTTTCCCTTCGAGCACTCTTCAAATTATGCTTTTCCCTCTCTCGTTTTCTGTGTTTTCTGTGTGTGTGTGTGTGTGTGGGGGGGGGGGGGGAAACTTGCTTACACCGAATTCAAGAGACGTTAACAACGTTCTACGAGCGTAGACGGGGAGACGTGCTTATATACAATATTACAAGCAGCAGAGAAGCAGCAAAGCAAAATGGGGGAATACTTACTGTAAAAATGCTCAAGCTACATGGGGGGTACGAGTGGAACGAAACACTGACATGCCATTTAATTGGATTCAATATGATGTGGGGTATCTCTATACAGATAATAATCGTTTAGCTTAATCATCATACAAATATTCTGATCTAATGTCTGGCATCGTTTGTCTATGTAATTAATTAAGCATCATGAAAGTCAGCACAAATTGTTAATGCTCCGAGAGTCAATCCAACCTCATTTATTTGTAGGTACCCATGGATTTGGCCTAAAATGTTTCATAAAATGGCCTTTAAATTGATGAATCGAATTTCATGGCCTAGAAAATGTCACGCTCCCATCTCTATGCCATGGAGAGAACACTTGTCATACACACACACACACGCACACGCACACAAATACGCTCCAAATGTTATCGCTTCGTGCTTATCGCAAAACGCATCGCAGCAGCAGCAGTATTTGTGGGTGCTGGCGCCCGCTAAGGGGACTAAGGGGTGCAAGGGGGACACTCGTGCGCGACAGTTTGCCAAATTGTTAATGCTCAGCATTCGCCTTGTGCTTTTTCTTTTGGCATTGCCGTTCACTTCTGCTCCTCCTTCGCCTTTCGACTGCTCCCTCGTCCGTCGACTCCTTGGACTTTGCCTTCTCCGTGGCTTGTTATTGTTCTTGGCATTATCATTGTATCGTCGTCATTGCTGCTACTCTTCTACTTCTCCTACTCCTACTCCTACATATGTCTCTGCACTCTCCCCTAACACCCACCCACTCTGCTCCTCATCTGCTCCTTGGCCACATTTCACATTTTTATTTTATTCCTCTATACGTTGCTTTTTTGTGTCTGCCGACGGTCGTCGCCCAGTCGGGAGAGAATGAGTAGAATGTAATTCTTCTGCAGGCGTCTGGCGGTCGCGGCGCCAAACTTTCTTTATGACCTCTGCTCTATATCCTAGATATATCCCTCCACCTTCCACACTCTCTCTCTCCCTGTCTCCCTCTCTCTGTGTGTCTGTGTGTGTATTATGTGTGGGTGACTGTGCGCTGAATTGATTGATAAGGTTTCTGTGAACAAAGCAAAACAAAGTAGAATAGAAATAGAAATGGAACTTCTCTGTGCGTCGGTGCGTGTGTGCGAGTGTGTGTGTGTGTGTGTGTGTGTGTGTGTGTGTCGCCACAGTTTATGATGTTTACGCTGGCATTTCAAGATTACGCACACACGCACAGCGATGACAGGATGACAGGACAGGGCAACATTCAAATACAGACAAAAGCTTGATGCTTCCCTAGAAATGGCCGGCGGCGGCCGGGATGCTCAAAAACTTTCCACATAAAACGAGCTGAGGTTGGTAAGGGGGAGGAAAAGAACCGCAAAACGTTTGCTTAGTTATCCCCGGCAGCATCTCTGAAACTTTTCGTTTTCGCTTTAATTCCACTTTACCGTTGCTGTTGCTGTTGCTGTTGCCGTTGCCCTTACTTTTGTCTTTCCCTTTGCCTCATTTTTAAGCAAATATTGTGGTAGACTTCCACACACACACACACACACACACACACACACACACACACACATCCTTCTGTTTTAGTATGCTAAGGATTGCCTGCCTGCAGCTTTGTTGCAGGTTACACCCTCCCACATGTGACTCAATCTCCCAGAGTCGTTGGCATGGACGGGCAACAACAAGGTGGCCAATAAAAAAAACATTCAACTAATTCTAGCCGCATTGAAAGTTCTACGATGCCCCCTGCCCACTGCCCTGCCCCCTGCCCCCTGCCTTGCCCTGTGCCTTGCCCCACGGTTGTATGCAACTAATTACGTGTGTTACTTTGTGTGAATAATTGCTTGTGTGTGTGAGTGCGAGGGTGTACTCAATGGCCATATCTGGTAATTGCCTTTGCTTTTTTTATTGCTTTCGGGTGCCAGCTTAATGACCATAGGCGTGTCCAGGATTTGACCCAGGCTCCAGGGTCGTCACGGGCACAGGGGGGGGGGCACAACGATGTAATGGGCGGAGAGAGATGAGAGGTGCAAAGCAACAAACTTCATCAATTAAATGTGATGAGAATATGGAGGATCCATCTTAGCAGTTCTGGCCTATCCTTGACTTATGATCTCTACGCTTCTTTTCCTAGAAGCCATGGAAGAGAGCTGCAACGTATTGCTTTCTCGTGTGCGCGACAATGTCTCTCATGGCTCTCAAATGTTCCGGCTCAATTATCCGTCTTTCTTTCGCTCTTTCGCTCTATTGGTTATCCGCTGCCCCAGCAACGATAGCGACCTCGAGCCACCCCAACCCCCCGAAGAGAGTGTGAGTGTGAGTGGGAGTGAGAGCAACAAGAAAGAACGAACATTGTGCAAAGATTGAGGTTAATTATCTGGCAGTGCTTTACAGCATACTTTTCAGAGTCAATCGATGGCGTGCCAGTGCGCCGCAGTGGCATTGCAAAGTGAGAAAGAAGAATTCCTGTCAGTCGCTGCCGCCGCTACTTGCCTCACCTCACCCCATACTCCTTTTGTGGCACAGTTTATGACACAAGTGTAATATAATTCATATTGTACCGAAAAATTTAATGCCGCCTGAAAAATAACTCCCAATAAATAATCCTTAATGTCCCATGTGCAGCAGTGTGTGTGTGTGGGTGCGGGTGTCGAGCGTGTGTTGTTCTGCTGATATTGCCGCTTCCCTGTGACCTATGCTCTGCTCCATCCATAAACAAGGCGTGGCACGGCACTCACATGCCCTTTGCTGGCTGTTTCTGTTGTTTTGCGGTGCGACCGCATCCCATGCCACATCTCTTGTTGCTGTCGTTGCTGCTGCTGTTGTTGCCAGGGCCCCGTCACGCTCTGACAGTATTATGACGTGGCTTGTCGTCTGCCCCCAGACTTTGAATCTCGGACTGCGACACGGCGCAAAGGAGCAACATGAAACGAAACGAAAAATGTTACAAGTGAAGCATTGCCGCGACAAATTTGTCAACGAAAAAGTCAACAGAAAAGAAAGTGCTAGAAGCCGAAGCCCTTCATACCCTTGCAGCTGCATGGTTCTTCTCCGTTTTTGAAGCCTTTGCCGTTAAATCATACCCTTTGTCAGGGTATAAAAATATAATAAATTGCAAGACTTTTTATTCGTTTTTTTGTTTGTGCTACTTTAAACTTTATTATTATTTATAAGCTTATGGGCACTGCAGCCCGCTCTCATGCCCTTTTGAGGCCGCCATTGATTAATTAATTTTCCTGGTCTTTTACCTCACCACCCACCCTGGCCACGAACTTGCACCAAAACGATTCCCGCGGCATCATGTGGAAGCCGGCAATGCTGCTCATCATGTCTGTCGTGGTGCGTTCAGTGGGCTCCAGCCGGAAGCGTCGGACCAGTTGATACAGCAGGGCCTTCACTTCCATCAGTGCCATCCGATTGCCGATGCAACTGCGCGGCCCGATGCCGAAGGGGAGGTAGGTGAACGGCTTTATCTCGTGCTTGTGGTCATCGTCGAAGCGCTCCGGTCGGAACTGCTCGGGTTGAGGGAAGTTATCCGGGTCGTGGTGCAGGGCCACGACAGGAATATTGATGAGATCGTCCTTCTTGAGGTCCAGCAGGAGTTTTCCCTCCTCGTCGCGTAGCTGGAAGTCCGAGCCGCACATGCGATCGAGGATGTAGGCCGGTGGCCACATCCTCAGCGACTCGGAAACCACACAGTCCAGGTACTTCATGCCCATCAGGGTGTCATAGTCCAGGGGCTTGCCTCCCAGCTGCCCCTCCACTGCCATGATCTCCTCATAGAGCTTGTCCTGCGCCTCGGGATTCATGAGCAGCTCGTGGCTGGTGAAGCTCAGGCAAGTGGCCACCGTGTCGAAGCCAGCGGAGAAGAAGAGCAGGCACTGGGCCAGTAGATCCTCATCGTTGAACTCGGCACGATCCTGCTGCGTGGTCGTCTCCTTAGACGCCTCCTGCTCCTCTCTGAACAGGCGCTGGGCTTCCATCAGCTGCTGAATCATGTCGGGGCGTATGATGTTCTGCTCCTTGCGCTGCTGAATGGTGCCAAAGACCAGCTTCTTGAAGTACTCCACATTGTTCATGTCGATCACGGGAACCCGAAGGGCCTGAAATCGAAAAGGGGGGAGGATCAGTGGGGGAATCTACAACAAGGTCAGATCGGGGCATACCTTCATCAGTTTGGGCAGCAGCACGTAGAGCACCACCTTGAAGACGACCCACAAACTGAACTGTGAGACTCGCTGGCCAATGTAGAAGAACTCGTTGTTGGGATCCTTGAAGGAGTTCACCTGGATGCCAAAGGCAGCCGTGGCAATCACGTCATTCGTGTAACGTGTAAAGAAATCCTTCAGCTCCAGCTCTGTGGCTCCATCCTCTGCCAGCTGCCGTTCTATGTACGCCACCGCCTCCACATTGCAGGCCTGAATCAGCTCGAACATCAGACGAATCTTGAGGCTGGTGAAGGTCGGAGTCAGTGTGCTCCTCATCTGCTTCCAGCGACGGTCGCGCAGCGACAGCAGGCTCTTGGACAAGACGCTGCTGCTGGTGCCGCTGCTGTCATCGGTGATGTTCTTGCGATGGTTGGCAAAGTTGTCGAAGCTTTTGATGCCCACCTGGCGGATGAGTTCCGGATCTGAGAGATATATCAGTGGATCGCACATGTTGAAGACGCCGTAGACCTTCTGCTGCTTCAGCCGCTGGTGCACCGCAATGCTGGAGAACGGAGGAGGGAAGAAGAGAAGTTATGACATCTTCTTGTGATATTTACTCACATGTGCTTCAGGTAGGAGGCTCTGCCCAGCAGCACGGGCAGCGGAATATTTCCCAGCAACGGAACGGGCGCCTCATAGGGCACGCCCCGCTTCAAAAAGTGTCCGACTGGAGGCTTGGCCCACTTGAACAGCAAGTAACCGATGAGCGCCCCAAGGGCCAACAGCACCTCAAAGGCCATTTCACTGGAAGATTGTGGGTGGGGGATAGCTCCAAAAACTGAAAAAGCGTCGCTGTTAGCCCGAATGCTGAAACGCCACTGAAGTAAACAATGTTTGTTCTCTTCGCTTATATACAAAGCTTTTTTTATGGCAGCGAGCAGCCGGCAGAACCGGCAAAGTGGGAGCATGTGTTAGTGAGAAAAAGAGAGAGATAGAGAGAGAGAGAGAGAGAGCGAGAGAGTGGCAGAGAGCGAGTTAACTTATCAATTAGCATGAGCATGTTTAATTCACATAGAGGTAAGAAGTAAATACATACATATGTGTATTATTTGATATAATATAAATATATGAAGGAAGGAAATAAAGAAGAGTTTTGAAAAGTCTACTAAAAAGTATGGAAGAGTAAAATAATGCTGTAGCCCATTAAAAGGCTTATAATACCCGCTGCAAGGGTATACATTTCTTTGATAAAAGAGAGCAAAGCGATGACGTAAGAGGCAGGCGGTTTGTATGTAGATCGAATTTAAGCTTGCAATGTTGTTATTTTTTCATTGCCCAAATTATTGTGGGAGAACACAAGAACATACGGTACATATACATACATATGTATGAATGTACATACATATGTATCTTTCATTCATTTTCTGTTTATTTTGCTTATTAATTATTTGTACATTTATGAGCGTTAAAGAGAAACGTAGAGTGTAGGATGGACCCACTAATAAACAAAAAAACCAAATTAAAATTAACTACAATCATATTTGAATTTAAAATGCGCTTTTTAGATACAAACATAGTAAAATTAAATAGAATTCACTTTGATTCAAATTTAAATGTATTAAAATGGCTTTTTTAATACGTTCATATTTATTCTAAGTAAAAAACACTTAAAAATAAATATAATATATTAAATTTAAATATGATATATATTAAAATTAAATATAAAATATATTAAATTTAAATACATATATTCATATTTATATCAAAATGTCGCGCAATTCAAAATCAATGGCATAAATGAATGAAAACATTAAAATTTCAGGGCTTTTTTATATCGGTGTACGGTACATATGTATACACACTTTTATTCATTTTCTGTTTACTTTGCTTGCTAATTATTTGTATATTTATGTACGTTAGAGAGAAACGCAGAGTGTAGAGAGTACTGTCGGACAAACATATGCATGTAGATATGTATATGCATGTACATTGTACATCCATATATGTAAAATATCAAACCAATTTAAATTGTTGTCGAAATGTTGCCTTGTCGAGTTTGAAATGGAAATCCCTTGTAGCTGGCTGATATGATAACAAAATGATAATGTTATTCAAATTACTCGCAATGTGTGAGTGTGTGCCGGAGTGGCGGCGCTCGGGGAGTTGATGGAAAATTCAACTATAAGTAGATTCAGTTCTCGTTCGCGATGAAGTTGGCATTTGGCATGTCATGGCTAATCTCATTGGGCATAAACTAATTTCAACATTAATCCCCTTAAGTGACTCAACTATTTATTATAAAGGACTTGGCGGGGCACGTGCTGGGGATCCTGCTACGTCGTCTTAGCAACGGAGACCAGACCAGACCAGACCCCAGAAACAGACACAGAAATTAAAGTTCTGTCACTTAATGCATCTGCTCCAGCGAAATCTACCCAATACTTATGTATGTACAATGTACATGCATATGTATACAGTTATATGTACTTGTATGTGCTTTACTATGTGTGTGCTTCAGTGGTGTAAGCTTAATGAAATTGCTCAGAGAGTTTAGCAGGTTTGGAAAAGTTTTGTGCGTTCCTGCTAGGTCTGAGCATCCACTTCAGACCGCCCCACTAATGCGAAGACATTTATGGCCTCGGTCCAAGCACCAAGCACTCCTTATGCAATCAGCTCACGTCTCAGGCAAATGACAAAATTTGCTTGCATTTAGTGAGAGTCTAACAAGAAATTATTGCACTACGAACCACAGCAAGGGAAGACGACACCATCAGAGCATAGACGACACGGACAAATACAGTTATCTGTGAGCGCATGCAAATCTACTTTGAATTCTGCTCCACTTCTCAACCGCTGCGAAGGGTCCTGCGTGAAAGGGGAATATCAAAGAAGGAGCTAAATCAATCGCACTCAGCTTTTACTCTATTGCTCTCTCTCTCTCTCTCTCTCTTAAGCTGTGTGTTCAGCTGAGTGACTGCATTGTATACTGATAATACCAAGAATAAGGTAAGGCAATGAAGGAGACGCTATTTGGATTCAATAATCATTAAATCGGCTTCAGGTACTCGGGTGGACGCAAGTAGAGCAACCAACCTGAGGCTAGGCTAGCGATAAATTGAGCTATCCAGAAAAATGGGACTCTGTCTTACCCGTTTTATTAGCTTACCCTGCTTGAAGGCGTCTGCTGGGACTCCTAATGTCAAGCTGGGATTTTCCTTTAGTTCATTTATTGGTGGGCAAACATTTTTTCTGCTGTGAAATTAAATCTTTATATTCTCTCTTTTTTTCCATTGGATTTCTAATGTGTTTACACTGACACGGGGTGGTGGCGTGAGTGTGAAATGGAAACAGAAAACTGAAAATGGCCATGTACTTGAAGTCAGTTTTTTTTTTCTTTTTCTTTTCTTTTGCAGCCATCACCCCATTTGAATTGAATGTTCGCTGTCTTGTTTTTGCTGTTTTCGATTCTGTTTTCGTTTTCCTTTTTCCATTCTCATTCCCATTCCCATTTCATTCTATGCTGTGGCCTTTTCATTGCAACTCAAGTGCCGCCCGCAAACTTGAAAGAGAGCTCTGTCTCTCCTTGAGGCCACTTCCCTGGCTGCCTGCCTGCCTGCCTGCCATGCCTGCCTGCCATGCTTGCCACCTCCCTTGTGATGCTCTCTGGTGTCCAGTTTCGGGGCAAATCAAACAACCAGAGTAAATATTTTGACATTTCGACTCTAATTAGCCCAAATTCTTGTGTTTTCATCAATCGACAACGGGTATATGGAGGATATATGCTCTCGCGACTGAAGAAAACATTTGCTTAGGGCATGTATGTTTGTATGTATGTGTATTTTGTGGCAGTGAGTAAGCAGAGCCATGGGATTATTCCTTGAGTTTGGACGGCCTTCCATTTTCTGTTATTCGTATATATTCTCCCCCACGCCCACCCACTTGAAGTGCTCTCCAGCTGTCCACAAATAAGAACAAGATGAATATATGTATGTATTTATGTATGTAAGAAATGCTCCTCAAATGCCTCGCAGCTTACCAGTGCTGATGATGCTTGTTTTTCCATTCTGGTTATCCTGCCATTCAGAGCTTACATTTTGATTTGTTTTTGCTTGTTTGCAGCTGCTCTTTTGCTGTATGTGTTCATAATTAAAATAAATAAATAAGTGGTAAAACATTGAGTGCTAAAATACTTGAATTTTTGCATTCATTCTTCAGTTTTAAACGCATAAGGATCCCCAGTGCGCCCTCAAGTATGCAGCATAAAGTGAGCAATTTCTTATGGATACTCGGATTCAGAGTCCGAAGCAAGTCCAGCAATAAAATACATCATCTAGACCCGATTTGGGACGCTGATTTCGGTACCGGTCAATGTCCGCATTGGCTAACTGCTTATTGGAATGCCAAAAATGTTTCTGCCCGATAATCGCGCCATAAAAGGCTTAACCAACTGTATAGTGGAGGGGAGATGCCATGCCATATAAAATGTTAATTTATTGCCATTGTGGGCCATTCCACAAACGATATTATTATGCAATCGCATACAAAACAGACCAGAAAAATACCACCAAGACCAACAATGGAATATAAAAATATTCCTCTATGAGATGTGGCCTATAAATTCATGAGAAGCGAATAGCGTTTTTGGCAAAAATTTTGCGGGTTTTTGGTTTGCAAAATCAACAAAAAATGCAATAAATATTTGAAAAATAGAAGAAAAAAAAACCAAAACCAAAACAAGGACAGAAGCATACAAAACACGAAAACAGCTCTGAGCAGCCTATTGATTCGAATTCATTCCATTTTTGGGCACATGGCCAAGGCAAGAACAGAGAGAGGCATACACCCATGGCCAACACCTGGCCGTACGTGACCAGGCGAAGATATTTATGTGTGTCGAAGGAAATCGAATAACATTTTTTATGCACGCATCAAATTTATGGGGCCAGCAAGCTTCGCTTTCGCCCTGCCCTGCCCTGCCCTGCCCTTTCTTGCTCAAATATGGACATGACCAGATAGCTGCTTTTCCAGCCCGCTCTTCCTTGGCAGATTTCCCCGATTTTTCAGTTTTCCGCGACCGCCTGCAGTGCTCGAAAATTTCACTGTCAAATATTTGCTCACAGAGATTGCCCATTTCCAATGCTAGTCAGTCCTGTCAGCCGCAGATCTGTCGATGAACTGTGATGCGAAATGGGAGCCGCCATCAAATCACTATTGTCCACAGTCAGTCACTGTGACAGTGAAGGCTGCTGGGGGCTCATCTCTGGCGGGGAGTTGTTGGTGGGAGTGGGACAGTGCTACTGCGCCTATAAGGATATATACGATAAGGATGTCTGTCTGTCTCTTTCCCACTCTCTCTTTTTCTCTGCGCACTCATTCAAATTTATGCCTATGCCTAAACGCTGATTATGACAAATATGCCATGCTCCACTGGTTCCACTGGTCGGCTCTCCATTTCTGGTTCCGCTTCTCGTTCTCCCCACCCCACCCCATCCCCTTCCCATACAATGCCTTTCGCTTTGGGGCTTATTATTGCTGTGGGCCCTGTGTTGTGTTGGTGTGTTTTTTGTTTGCCTTTCGACCAGTTGACGAAAATCCCAAAATAAATAAAAGTTTTATTATTAGCATGAGCAAATGAAGAGGAGAGGGTGGTGGTGGATGGGTGGGTGTTGGGTTGGCGGCAGAAATAGCACAAAATAAAATGGAATCAAAGCAGGATTTCTGGCTCCAACCTGATTGCCACTAATGACACGCACGCACAAGCACACCCCGCACACCTCTACACACACACACACACACACACATGGACAGTGTGTCAACAATTATAATGTGCAAATTGTTTGATATGTGTGCGTGTGTGTGCTCTTCTGTCACCTGCCATCACATTTGCTTTATTGCCGCTCATTAGAGATGCTCAACGAGCGAGCACAAGGAGAACAGAACCGAAGCGAACCGAATCCTTTCTCTTTCCTCATTTGCCCACACGTTTGCACAAGTTTTTTTCTTTTCTTTTCTCCATTCCATTTCACGACCCGACTCCCCCGACTCCCCCGACCTAGCCATCGTTCCGATTTCTTGCTGGGATTTGACAGCAAATGACAAAAGATTTTTGCTCACCAGCTGCTCTGACACTTTGATGAATGGGGGGGTCGCCAGGATTTATATGTATGTACATACGTACACAAGTACAAGAGTGCGGAGTGCAAGGAAGAGGAAGAGGACACAAATGTTAAACGCTTTACAAATTGAAGTTCAACAATATACAATCATCTGTACCACAGATCGAATTGTGAAGGATTGCAGGCAAAGAGAGTGCAAGACCAGGGAGCTATGTAGGTCCTTAGGAGTCGCAGTAGAAGTTGGACTGCAAGCTCAGCAGCTAAGAAAGCTAAGTAATGTTTGCGCTAAAAGCATAAGCTCTTGAAACCATACCCCTAATAATAGATTGCGCTTCAATTGTGCGGCAGAGCCATATTTTCATTTCAATTATTGTTCACACTCATCCAGGGATTACAGTTGCGTTGCGACAATTAAATTGCGTACGAGTATACTGGTCGCAATTGTGAGGATTGTTGCAAGCTGAAAACAATCGCCAGACTAAGCCCAACAGACCCAGCAATAAAGAGGGAGGGGTACGGTCCGCTTCGGTCCCATCCGGACTCCGTAACTAAGCCCAAAGCCAACCCAACAAAAAAAAGGATTATTTTGATTATTTTGCGTGTTGGCTACCAGGAGAGGAGAGGGGTGTAGGGACAGCGACTGCGACTGCGACAGGCGGCTGGCTGTTCATTTCAATGAACTTTCTATTCAAAGGAAATTTTATCATGCCCGTCCAGGCAGTTGTTCGCTCTTCAATGCCTTCGCATCTCCCCCCCCACTCGAGGAGAGTGCGTGGACCAAACAAATCTGGGGAGGGGGCCAAACAAAAAAACACAAAAACACAAAAGAAAGTGGAACACAATTTGCTTATGTTTTTCTTCTTTTTTTTGTCGTTCTCGTTCTCGCTTCAAGATATCCAATCCCTGTGGCTAACGAGCTGGCGCAGCTCCGGCAGAGGGAGGAGCAAGAGGAGCAGCGGTGGCGAGGATAAACGCTCCGTCAACGTTTACACGCTCCAGCAGCCGCATAAATTTCCGCTTCAATTGGACGTGTACAGCGGTGGTAATTGTAGCTTTGATTGCCACCACCAGCAGCACCAAAGGCGGCGAGAGCTGGACAGGATTCATCCTTCACAGAAATCAACACTTTTCGCCTCTTCAGCCCAGAAATCGCTGCCCAGGCGCCAGCTGTCGCAAAGTTGTGAAGGCGTAGCAGCAGCAGCAGCAGAAACCAAATTTATTGAAAGTTCAATGTGTAAGCCAGCAATAAATAAACCAATACCAATACATGAACAATCAGCAGCAATAAGAATTTAAATTAAATTCTCACTTTATGCACGCCTTCCTCTCACTCACTCGATTGAGATACATAAAGAGTCGTCCAAGGTATGCTAACAGTAACGCAAGGCAGTCCACCTCTTGGCATACATTTCATTCGGTATCTTTTCACCTGAAACTCAAACTGCCTTACCTTAGTGCTAGTTTACCCTGAACGAGCCTTCGCCTTCTGCTGCTGTTTGATTTGACTGTTACATTTGCATAATTCTATGAAAATCTCACTCACTCACCCACTCTCTCCACTCACTCTCTCTCTTTTGCCTCTGTAGCCCAAACCATGGACGACATGGTCTATCAGTGCAGCAATCAGAACTCCATTTATGTGCTTAATGCCAGCTATAATGCATATGGGGTAAGTTATCCCATGCTACATGCTCGTAGTACCCGCATGTGGGTGCCATCTCTAAACTTGCATCACTATGCTGTGTCTCACTGTCCAACCGTCTTCTATTCTGTCTTGCCTTGACAGGACTTGGGCACATATGCGGCAACAAAGCGTGAAATAAATGGCAGCCAGAGCCGAGCAGCGGCAGGAGCGGCAGCGAATCCAATTGAGGCAACTTGCTCCACGAGTGCTGCGGGTGTGGGTGTTGGTGTCGGTGTGCAGCATAAATTCAAAAGTTTTGGCAGTGCCACAACGGGAGCAGCAGGAACTTTAGGAGGATGCGCTTCAAACTACGTAAATCCTGTCGCTACATCAATGTCAACCACAATGTGTTCACCGGCAGCGACGGCCCTGCAAAAACTGTTCAATTGCAGCATCGGCAATGCCTGCCAAAATGTCACCCACACTCACAGCAGCAGCATCCACAGCAACAACAACAACAACAACAACACTCTCCACGGGAGCGGCCATAACAATGGCTGCCTGTCAGCAGTCGAGTGCACAGGGGGAGCGGGCGCAGGAGCAGCAGCGGTAGCAAGTGCAAGTGGTGGCGTATGCCCCTCCCCAGCAGGTGCTCCTCCACCCACAGCGTCACAGCCGCTGCTGGCCAAGAAGAAATGCACCAATGTCAAATCAGCGCTTATTGCCAAGAAGACAAAGTTTCTGAAATTTCTCGAAGAAGAAAAATGGCGAAGCGCCGCAACGGCGAATGATGAAGGAAGGGCAGGCATCAGGTATGTATTACGGCCATAGATTCATATATACACACACACACATCCATACTCGTGCATGTGAGTTTGTGTTTGTGTGCTTGTGTGTAGGTGAAGCAATCTTTCTGGCTGCCGCAGAAACTTATAAATTCTCATAAATGTTATAAGGCATCGTGCGGCGTTGAAAATTGTGGCAAGCTATTTGGGGGCAAGTTGGCAAGTTTATTCGACAAACGGTATTTTCGTCCAAGTTGCCGCATGCCGCTAGAGTGGTTTCGTTTCTCATTAACTCAACAAAGATGAAAAATGAAACAAGTTCCATTGGAAATAAGAAGAAATATCGTTAGTTGTCGATTACTGCCCCAAATACGAGGCAGAGCAGAGCAGAGCATAAATGAAGTTCCAAATTCCCCTCTTAATTCGAACCTTCTTCCCATCGATTTCTACACTTTTTATGGTCTTCATTGTGGGTCATTTCTTGTGCCCCTTTGGCGCCATCTTTATGGCCATTTGGCCAGCTAAATGCTGCAGGAGGTTCCCTGTCCCGGACCTGTCCGCCTCCTGCCTGCATTCAATTATCTGTCGGGCGGCTACTTTGTTTCAGCGAAACTTTTCTGCATTGTTCACAAAGTCATAAGTTCTGATCCCCATCGCTTAGCGAAGTTGGCTGCCCCCCCCTCCACAGCAATTGCCTGCCGCTCTGCCCTTTTATGCGGCCATTTGCGAAATTGAAAAATTAACGCGTTCAGCATAAACATCAAGCGATATGAACGCTCAAAGGAAGCTTAAAGCGACGCCGCAAAAGTTGATTAACATGCCAGCCCGTCTCCGGTATCCGCCTCAATGGATTCCCATAACTGTATGTACATATTGAAGTGCAATAATCATATTTTACGCGTGGGGGGGGGGGCACGCATGCGAGACGGCAACACTTGAGCGGCCCCAAAAGAGAAAAGTTGCGCGCCAAAGCTGCATTCCCTGTTCGCCCTTCCATCACTCAAACGACTTTCAGGAACCTAAACTTTTCGTGGCTCGACGCGAAGCGCCTCTTTGCCCTCTGTGTCTCTTTTTCCCTATGGCACACACACACACACACACACACACACAGTCTACACTGTTGCAATAATGATGTCAAAGTTCGTTCACTGAAAATTTCGTTGCAAAAGCGGCCGGAGAAAATTTCATTAATTTGCAGTTTCAGAGGGCGGAGCCCTGGTGCTGGTTCCGGTGGAGGCGGTTCTGCTTTGATTTATTAGTACCCGGTGCACATTTAATTAGTAAACGTCAGCAAAAGAAAAAAAAAATGCTCACTCCTTACCACCCACCCCGCCCTCCATTCTTAAACAGTTTCATTATACGTAGGGCGACACTGGCACTGGTGAAATTCTTTGGCGCGCATTCATCAACTTTCGCGACACCGACAAGAATGACTCCATCAACTTGTGTTGCAAAATAACTTGCGAAATTTTTCAAAAAACTTTTCTTTTGCAAGAATTTGCATTTGCAGTTTTTCGCTGTATTTTGTTCATGCCGATAAGAGCTTTAATGGCCTCCGGTCGGGAATTTTCCCTGTCCACAGAGAAGGTGTTCTCTGTTTGGCAGACATCCGGCGCTTAATTTATTGCAGCCTGAAGTGAAAGCGTTCCATGGATAATGGTGCTAGCCGGGGGTATTTTTATATATTTTATAAGCGTCAGGGTTCAGTATCGGATAACTACATTTACATGCCCTTGCCAGCCTCCGCACTTTATTTGCATTAGCACCCACTATGTACATGCATATATGTACATACATATGTATGTATGTATGTATGTAGCTCTTCATCGCACAACCACTTCATAATCGTTGGCCTCCTTCCGCTCCACTTGCAAGCATTTGATGCGCGTTTAGTTTAGTCAACCAAAAGCTAAATAAACTTTCATTTACCATGCTCGTCGACAGCAATGAGGCGGAGCCCAGTTCAGCGGCCACGTCGACAACATCATCATTTGTGGGCCACTCAGGCGTGCAAGGGCGCAACAACAATGGCAGGCACTTGAAAAATCAGAGCAACAGTCAGGAAGCTGGAGCCCAAACCAGAGGCGGAGCAGAAGCTGGAACTGGCACTGGAACTGGGCAGCAGCCGCAGCCGCAGCCTCGCCAGCAGAATAAATTGAACAATTGGAGCATGCATAATGAGGACAACAACCAACTGACCAACTACCCGCAGCAGCAGGAGGAGCAACAAAAGCAGCAGCCTCAGCAGAGTTTTATGAAGGAGCAAACAAAATCAAGCTACGAACTGTACCAGGAGGCAGCCGACATTTTGGGCCTGAGTTGCAGCCTCTGTGATAACTGCCGCTGCCTGGACTGTCAAGTAAGCTGGAGGACAAAGAAGAGCCCCCTATACTATAGAAAAAGCGTATGCCAATCATTCACTAACTTGTTCTTTCCATCGTTAACAGAGCGGCTACTTTGATTGCGATGACGACGACGAGAGCTACTCGGAACAGTCGCTGATGGACGATGAGTACGATGACTACGACTACAGCGCGGACGAGCTGCAGATGCTGTTGACCAGGGAGCATCAATTGCGACAGGAGCCCGAACAGACATTGTGCTATGCAGTGGACTGCCAGCAGAACTGCCACCTGCCCCAGGGCGAAGTCCATGGCCCAACAGCAGCAGCAGTTGGCCAGAGGGAGGAGGAATGCGATGCTACTGGGCGGCAGTCCCCCCTGGCGACGGAGCCAGAGTTTGTCGGGGTCTCTGGACACCATCGTGTGGCCATCGATTTTGATTTAATTAACGCCACTTGCAGCCAAGTGTTGCAAAATTGTGAAACATTCAACGATCTGAGTTTGCTGGATGCCGCCGGGACCGAGCGTCCGTTTACGTAAATACAGGTAAGAGTGGGTGGTCCTCAGCATGCGGGCACCGTAGGGCAGTGGCTGGTGGGTGGTATTTTTGGGGGGAATTTTGTGAATTTCGTAGAGCTATTTGGGGTATGATAAGCGCATCCTTTGGCATGTGAACACATGAACGGGTGAGTTGTCAAAGCGTTGGCAACCTTCTTTTCATGTGGTCCTTTCAAAGGGCTTGCGCCTTGTCAAACAGTAACTCGAGATCCTTCCAAAAATCCTACCGTCTCTCATATTTTGGGTGCTTTAAATCCTTTTTGTACCAACAATTACTCATTGTACGAGCCAAGAGGAGCACTCGAAGGGAGGAGGCGAGTGAAATTCGGTTGGATTTTATGCAAAAATGAGCAAATTGCATTTTATAGTCGTATATCCACACAAAAAAGGAAACCAAAAATGGTAAGAACTGAAAATTCCGCTGAGTTGGCAGTGCTCAGTGGGGCGTGGAGGAGGGGATTCGGGGCAGTGGGAGTGGGAGTGTGCCATGGACCGGGTTTCGGTTACGAACTGCCACCGCAACAGTGGCAATGGCCGGTACTTGGTCAGTTTATTGCATTTAGTCAAGTTTAGTTGTTGTTTCCATGGACGATTGTTGCCAACAAATGCAAGCTGGTAAGGGGAAGGGGGCTGCCGGCGGAAAGGCCAGCAAATTTGATTTTCACATAAAAACAGGCAGGGCAGCAGAAAATTTCACATATTCGCATATTTGTTGAGGGCTCAAAGCAATATGCAAAACAAGCACTTTCTGTTAGTTTTTCATCACTTTTAGTCGGGTAATTTTTCACACTGCACTCAGCAGCTGAAATGCCAAAGTGGAGGAGCGAGAGCAAGGGCACAGAACTATGAAAAATTCAGTGCCATCAGAATGGCAAACACGAAAAAATGGCAAACGGTGAAAGCAACTTGAATCGAATTACATTTAGAAAATTAAATTTAAAGAGCTGGCGGCCAGGCCACCAAATCCCCGGCCAAGTGAATAATGACTGCTACAAGCGGAGGCAATAAAGAGGCTGCTTGTCCGACCGTCGCTGTGGCACCCAGAGAGCCTGCCACCGCCTAAGACCCTCGAGGCTTAATGTCCCGTGTGAGTAGCTGCGATAGAGCCTCGGTGTATGTATGTATGTATGTATGACTGTGTGTGTGAGAGTGTGCCAAGTGCATTTGCCGTTGTTTAACCATCCAGCAGCAGCGCGAGCTCAGCGGCTGCTCATGTACATACTTGTTCGCCTCTCCCCACTTCTGGCCAGTTGCCAGGCACACACTAAATTCCGTTAGCAGAGACAATGCACTAAAGAAGATTCAAAAACAGTGAAAGGGCGAAAAAGAGCCACTCCATCTCCTCTCCTCTTGCACTCTGCTTTTCACTGTGCGCTACTTATGAAAGCCCTGGCCAGAGGGAGGTCCGCTTTATTGAAAAATCATTTTACCTTAGATTCTCGCATGGCCAATTGAGCACATTACACACACACACACGCACACATACACTAAAATCCTCATTTAGACAGAAGCGGCAGCCATAAAACTGTTCTCCAGCAAATGGAATTTTACGCAGTGGCCACAGGAGTTGGACTAGTCTGTGTCTATGTCTGTGTGTGTTTTTCAATTTAACGGATGGACAGTGACCACAAATTGATTGCAAAAGTTAGTGTTGTAAATCGCTCAATGAAAGCCAAAAGGGGAAACGATCGAGTGAGAGGATCCATTCCGTTGTGAGTTGAGAGCGAACCACGAGCAAAGCTTTTTATTGAGAGCATTCCTCTGTTACTATTCCACTCAAGAGAGCCTCGCTCAGTAAGCAAAGTGTAGCGAGCTGAATTTCCGTTATTATTTTTTGAGTTTGCTTCGGTCTGTACTGTGGTCAGAAGTAAATAATTTATGCAGTAATATAGCACACATTTAATGATTGGTGCAGCATTCCAAGAACTTAAATAAGCTAAGCAGTCAAACGGCAGCAATCTACCAATGACGGCTGCCAATGAGTATGCAAAGCTTAAGTGCTGCTTACCACTGTGCAGCTGCAAGTCCGAATGCAATAATTCCCATTAAGCTCCCAACCGCGCAACGCCCACAAGCGCCCGCCTCTGAACTCCGCTGCCTAATGATGCTTGATTTAATTAATGCCGCATTACCTACGTGGCCAGAACGGGCGCAACCAGTCCGTACTATACCCATTTAGGCCCCCACGATTGGGAGAATCGCCGGGGCCGGATGGCAATTGGAAACTGTAAACGTCTGCTTGGGGGAGGAGGGTAAAGGAGTAGCAGCAGGATGAACCACATTGCCATTTGCTGATGATGATAATTTATTGGCCCGAAGGGTTTGCAAAGCTACCCACTCCCTCAACCCACTCCATTTACATCTCTCATTCTCTTTCTCTGTCCTTGTCTGACTCCTTAGAGGAAACGATTTCCGCTTTGGGCCGCCCTGGGCGTGGGCAAATATTTGCAATGGCTTTCTATTCGTATTTCCCCAGTCAGAGCAAACAAATTGTTAACAATATTTATTGTTTGTTCGATGTTCGTCCGCTGGATCGTTCTGCGGCTGTTGACAATGATGAAATGGCAACTTAAGGCCCTGTTCCGTTCCGTTTCGTTCCGTTGCGGACCACGCCCACTCCGTTGGCACAATCAGCGCATGTTACTTGACCAGAGGAAGAGATTCTGACCAAGACAAGACCGGAATGGCTGTCTGGATGTGCGGCACTCTGGGTCACAGCCATCGGACGGCGTCAATGCTCATTTCCGTCGACATATTTTCATTTCCTTTTGGCTTTTTGATTCGTTTTCTTTTTTTTTGCTGTTTGTCCATGGATTACCAGCTGGAAGCAAACCCCACACCAACGCCATCCGTGCACCGCCCATCGCCCAGCGTGAATTGTAATTCATTAAACTTTTATTGTACAACATTTTCCACCGGGGCTACCCTTCTGCCCTTCTCTTCCTGCTTCGCAGACCCAGGCACCACTTTGGCTTTGAGTTGTACTTCAATTTTAATTCGAATTTGAGGCAGGAAACATCCATTTATGAGGCCCATGTACAAAAACCAAACTTTTGGCAACATTTAAAAAATACACAAAAATCATAATTAAACTTTTCAATAGAATCTCCATAAAAAGGTGGGCAGGGGGGAAGGGCCCGAAAGCAAACAGAACGGCATTCGGTTGCTGCTAATTATAAATTATAATTTTCCAGATCCTTTGTTGCCAGAAATAATCTTAATGAAATCATTCAAACAAAACTTCGAGCAATCCGTATCAGTGGTGGGTGTGCCTGAGGGGCGTTCTCTTGCCTGGCGGCAATTAATTTTGCTCAACATTCATGCACAAAATGAGGCACGTTTCGATAATGAAAGCCGCAACAGCCACGCCTTCCCCGGCTCCATTCGACACGCCCCTACTAATTGTGCCAACAACTTGATTCCAGCTGAGCAGCTTGCCACAGTCTACAGTCTTCTTTTTCATTCATGCTCGTATCCGACACCACCACATAAAAGTAGAGCCAACAAAAAAAAGAGATTCATGAGTGTGTGTGTGTGTGTGTGTGTGTGCGTGTGTGTGTTCGTGGCGCCCCAAAAAGTAGGCTATATAATTGTTAAAGCATCAAGCAAATGCCACAAATTTGCGAGTGAAGTGGAAGAATGGGCTCCCTCACACACAGCCACACACATATTTGGACAGTGGGAAATCAAGCAAGGCTCTGTCTCTACTGCAGTTTCATAAATTTGAATTTCAAATTTAGCAACACACACAGGCATATGTATGACCATAGCAGGAAGAGTCTCGACCGTATGCATACGGTGCCCTTTTATCAGAACTTTTGAGAGAAAGTTTTCGCATTAAACAATTTTTGGCACGACTGCCTTAATTTGAGTAATTTAAGGGAATAGAAGGTGACAATCAGGTTTCTAACTGCTAACAGAACAACCTCTTCCTCTTGCTGAGATGTTATCCTTATTTAATGCAGACAGACGGACTGTATGGCACACAATATACCCCATGTCCGGCTCAATTACAGGGCAGTGCAAAGCAAAGTTTTCTCTCAATTCTCAAAAGTTGGAAAGTTCTATCCTTATGCAAATTGATTTGTGTCGTGTGTTTCTGCAACATTTTCCCCAAATTTCACCTTGTGGTTTGCCTCTCTGTGTGAGTATTTGTGCGCGTGTGTGTGTGTGTGTGCAGATTCATATGTATTTATTTGATTAAGGTCTTATATGTTTGACATTTTAGTTTACACTGTAAGCGCAAAATCAACACAAAACTATTAACAAGAAATAGTCAGATAAATTAATTAAAATGTCAGCCTAGAATTTATCTCACTCCTTGCCAAAGGCAATTCCGAAATGTACAAAACTTGACAAAAGTCCCCCTCCTGTGGTGAAAATTCTGGGGCCGTGGCAAGGTCTCCAAGGCGGCACTTAGAGAGCCGCCCAAGCAGGCATAATTTAAGCCCACAAAGCAAAGCAGATCTATGAATTTTTTATGAGTCCAGTCCAGGGGAGGAGGCATGTTGAATATATGTGCATGAAAATTTAAATATTTTCAGAGTGTGTGATTTTTTATCGCAGAGCAATTCAGCTTGCATATGCAACCAACCATTTCCTTATCTGAGCATTCACATATGTATGTACATATGTATATTTTATACCTAAATAAATAATTAAAGTTTCTTCTCATATTTGAACAGGAAACGCAATCGAAATCGAACGCCACAGCTAATTAAATTTTGGAAATGAACAAAAACCTTTCATTTCCAATGACACCTTTTACAGTGGCTGCGAATTGTATGCGCATGGACATGTACACACACGCACACACCGTGGGGTGTTTGCATTTCATTTAATTTCTTATTTTGATTTCAATTAAGTTCCGACACGCCAAATGGGTAAAAAGGATACAAAAAAAAGTGAATGGAATAAATGATTTGCGTAACAAAAAGGCTCTAAAAGTATATACATACATACATATTTATTGTCGATATATAGATGTTGAAATCTGATATATATTTGTTGGTTTTTTATGCAAACACCAAACGAGGCGTCATGAAAATTTTCAACTAAATAAAATGTATAGCAAACCAGAGAAATTAAATTGCAGTTAATTGCTAACAGTGGAAATCGGAAACGTTTTTGTTATTATAAGTGAATAAAATATATATATATTATATATACCCATATGTAAACCCATCAATTGTGCCAATTTCAATATTATGGGAGAATGCGTTGCAAAATGATAAAAAAAAAGAACAAACAAAAAATAAACAAAAACGTTTTGCTAATTCATATGTATGTATATGTATGTACATATGTATATGTATGTACATGTATACGCAGAAACTTGATGTTGGTAGTCTTTAAGTATTTAAGAATTTTCGTGTGATGCTTTGTATTATTCGTTCAATTGATTTCAAATCAAAAGGAAACCATTCGAAATATATATGTTGGAAAATGAACAAAAATATCTCAAGAAATATCTCTTTGGGGCTGGGTCAGGGGTTGTTCAAAGAAAGAGTTCCGCGTTTTGGCAGGAATTCCAAACAAGCGGCCATTGGGCTTTAATTAACCTGTAACAAATGTCAGAGCACCGCCTGTCGTCATCTCGTTGTGGGCTTTTGCTCCGGTACGAGATAACCAAAGACAGGCCAGACACTTGCATAAAAGAGCAATCTGGCGATGATAACGCAACGAGCACAATCTGTGGGTTGGTCATTTGGAAATCAGTTAGCGGTTGGCACAGTTCTGCAACGATTCGCATCGCAATTCTACGTGACGTTGCCAGTTGCCAGTTGCCAGTTCGGGAGGAGTCACGGCCAAGACAATGCCGCTGAAAAGTCGATCAAACGCTTAAAATGTAATCAAGTTCCACTAGGGCCATATCTTATCGTGAGTTTTGACATATGCCAAAGGCTTCAGTGTGAATCACGGAGCACCCACTCATCCGGTAGATAGAAATCGAGCCACCCAAGCAACCCAACCAAGTGTTAACTGATTTGGATATAATGGATAATCTTGGGGCTATGCTTCTCGGCCTTTGCTTTTTTGGCTTCATGATCTTCCTGCTGCGAGTAAGTGAACACAAGTGCTGCTCCTAGTTTCCCCAACTATCAATTATCTGTTGCAGGTGCTGCTGATTGCCTGGCGCTCCTATGCGATGTCGCAGAGCCTCAAGGATGAGCCGGGTGAGTGGAATGGAAGGGGATGGTTGTTCTTGAGAACAAACATAAATATTTGCCAGAGTTGGGCCACTTAACTGTGGCCCGCAAAGAGTACCCACTCTCCCATAAATCATGAAATACATTCTTAATATATACGGACGTGCACACACACACGCATACTCGCATAAATGGTTGTCCATGTCCACAGATATATATCTATTTGCGCACATTTATCATATCGCCTCATTAGATAAATTGCCAGGCACAAAACACAACGAACAGAAAACAGAACAGCGCAGAAATCACAACCAGCCGTAAGTAAGCCCCTGGCTCGGGTTGCTTTTGCTGCTTTTGTCACCTTATCAGCTAATGATTACAAAGCAAATATGTGCGGGTGTGTGCAAGTCTGACCCATGCCCGGATGGGCCATCAATTCGCTGCCGGCCGCCAACCGTTCGGGCCCAGTCTAGTTAGTCAGTTCGATCGAGCTCCGCCGCGTCGCCTTTTGAAGGAATATTGATACACTTCGATTCGTGTTACGCAGAATATAAATTAGATAGCCAAGAAAATATTATACCGAGTGTAGAATGGCGCCCGCTATTAATAGTACGGTTAGCACCATTACGACCACAATTGCAAATTTGACAAGCACCACTGCATCGATTGGTAATGTCACAGTGACCCCAACTGCCGCTGGGTGGGCCAGCAATGGTGGCGGCTATACCACTGCGTGGGAAGGTCCCTATGTCTACTACTATCCAAACTATGTGATGTATATAACGCTGGTGTTTCTGTTCATCTTCCTCCTACCGCTGGTTGTGATTATGGTAAGCTGAGATTGTGGCTTAGGATCTGCGCACCTTCTAACATTCCGCTTACTTCCATCCCACTGAAGAGTGCCATGAAACGCAAGCGGCAGGCCCAACTCCGGGCCCTGGCTCTGCAGCGACAGCGAGGTAATTTGTCACCAGTTTTGTACTTTTAATTCAGGTATTCGCTATATGACCTGCTTGAGTGCTTCGAGGAAACCAAAGTTAATCAGTCCCAGGTAGAGGTAGTAACAGTTCAACTTGAGCAGCTCCCAGCGTTCGTGCAGCCGCAGCCAGAGGACACGCGAACGCGAGTTGGCCAGCTGTGTCCTCTGCTCCGCATACGACGATTGGACACAGCACTTGGACATGACCCAGAAAGCGGTCATGCGGTTCTGTGTGCGCAGCGTCGACTCAATGCCCCGAATCAGATCGTTCGTCTTGAGGATGAGCAGCATCTGGCGGTCCACCTGCTCCAGGACATCCGAAATGTGAGGCAGCACCATGGACGTGTTGTTTTGAAGCGTGTTCTTCTGCAAAGGGGGTAACAAATCTTCAGCATTAGAGTCAGAGGGAAGAAACTGGGATAGGCGCACCTCTTCTTTGGAATATTTAACTTTGGTGATGCCCTGCATGACCGTCTCCCAGGGCCGGCCCGTCACCATGCAGGCAAACAGTCCGTAGAGCTCGCCCTTGATGCCCAGCTGCTCGCTGTGAAGCCGCATGGCCTTGCGGTCCACATTGAGTATGCTTAGCCAGAGCTTGGAGTAGTCGTAGCGGAACTTGTCGGTCAAGTTGGCGTACAGCCCGTGGTCCAGCAGGATGATCTCCACACTGTGCTGAGGTGTGCGCCGCACCAGAATGTTGCCCGGATGCGGATCACTGTGCACGAAGCCCGTGCTGAAGATCATCTCCGAGTACAGCTGGCCGATGCGATTGGCCACCGCAAAGGGGTCGATTTTGTTGCTCTTGATGTAGGAGAGATCCGTGACATGGCCACCCTCCAGATACTCCATTACCAGGACACGGGAGGAGCTCAGTTGCCAGTAGATCTTGGGAACGCGCAGCCAGCTGTACTTCTCGAATTGCTTGGCCACCTTCTCGGCGTTGCGGCCCTCGTTGAGGAAGTCCAGCTCGACGGGCAGGTTCTTCTTGGACTCCTCCACCAGCCAGTGGATCTTGAAGTCCGGGAATATTTTGGCTAGCACATTGACCGCCAGCTCCATCGTCTTCATATCCACCCGGGAGTTGCCCTTCACATACGGATGCTGCACCTTGACAGCCACTATCTCGCCGGTCTTCAGCCGCGCCTTGTGCACCTGGGCCAGGGAGGCGGTGCCAAGCGGTTCCCGCTCAAAGCTATCGAATATATCCTCTGGATTGCACTTCAGGTCCTGCCGGATAACCTTGTACAGGTCCTCGATGGGATTCTGGGGCGCATCCGAATGCAGCACCTTCATTGTCTGCACAAACTCCTTGGGCAGCAGATACTCCAAAGCTCCTATGTGTTGCCCCACCTTTATGTACACTCCCTTGTTGGTGCATATCAGTTTTAGCAGCTTCTCGGCCGCTATCTTGTGCACTCGACTCTTCTCAGCCTTGTACTCGGGCGTCTCCTTATCCCATTCCCTGTAGTAGAGTTCCCGCTTGTAAGTCAGCGCCACATCCACGACGGCAGCAGCGGAGCGCGACAGTCGCACAATACCCAGAGAGTTTGGGTCATAGTCGTTGGTGTGGAGACTCAGGCCGGTGCTGACCAGGCCAGCGCCCAAGACGCCATAGCCCAGAACGCGACGCAACAACATCTGTGGCAGCAGCTTGTGGTGCTGTGGAATGTGGACAAGAAAGTGTTGAAATTTGTGTGATTTTTCGGTTTACGGAATGCCAGCGCGGGCGAAGTCAGTCAGGTGTGAAGTCAACAGGTTGTCAATGCCGATTAGCCTTTGAGCTGTGTGCTTGGGGAGGGCTTTCACTTCTAATTACCCCGAAATTAGTTGGCGAATGAGCCACGAGTCAGAGTTCAATCATTCGTTTCGGTCTTTGCACTTTGTACTCGGACCGTTCACTGGCGGCCCTCTGATAGTTTAAATTGGCGCGACTAAACCTGTTGCATATTCCAAACAGCCCGGACCATTCATTTTCATTTACATATCGCTCGATTTATGTATGCCACATGCACCTTAACTTTCACCTTTGCGAGGCGCCAACGCGTATTACATAAACGTGAATGAAGGTGAGCCGATCAAATGGCTTGCACTTGTGCAAATAGTTTCACTTACTAGATTTTATGCGCTTTAGGTGGCGCTGCTGGTATTGCAGCCGCGTAGGTAAACAACAAAGCAGACACTTTATAGAAGCAACGAAATTATTTAGAAACGGTCCGCCAGGCAACAGCTGCTCGGGTGACGTCACAGCAGAGTCAGCTGAGGTAACAGCGATAGTTATGTTGGGTTAACAGCTTAAAGCTATCGACTTAACAGCTGAAAGCTACTTAACAGTTCAGTGGCTAACAGTAATTCAAAATGTGTTTTCCCTTCTCTTCCTTCAGCCCGTCGTGAGATGGAAATCAGCGTTACGAACAACAACTGCAATGGTGGTGCCAGCTGTGCCGCAGGCATCGCTGACCAGAACGACCAGATTACTGTGCTGCCGAAAACTTTGGATCTGCCGCCTAGCTACGATGAGGCAGCATACTACGAACATAAGCAAGGAGGAGTCAGCAATGCAGCTTCCACACTGACCATTGCCACCAACCTGGAGGTGGGCGTCAATGAGCCGCCGCCAGTGTACGAGGCGGGAACCGTGGCCACCACCACGACTACAACCACCACAACGTTCCTGGTCAACGGTCAGCCGCCTGTGATGTAACCGAAACATTCGGTTTCGAAATCATACATTTTATTTCATACTGATACACGCTTATGCTTATATATACGAGAAATTTGTACAGTAATTCTTATGTGTTAATAAACGTTGCTTACATTTTCGACTAAGCAACTAAATGCTGAAATCAACTTCTTTGTCAACTTTTCATTTCTTGATGGGAATCAAGAGAGGAAAGTTAGAGCCACGAAAGCGGCAGAGCTACAAGAAAAGTAAATAGCTTCATTGATTTAACTGATTTAACTAAACTGAACGAATTTACACAAAAGGAATAAGGAAATTAAATAGGTAATTAACATTTTAGTATTTCATCAAGTGTCGGCCCCCAGCGTCCATACGGATCCTTTGGGAGTATGAATATGTTGTCGCACCAAGAATAGCCCAGAACGCGCGTTTCCACAATCTTCTTGAACGCTGGATTCTCATTAATCAGATCCCTGTAGTTATCATTCGACACCACAGCTGCATTCCACTCGTACGCCAGCTGCAATATGAAGCTGAAGAATGCGGAAACAATTAATTGAATGAAGAGTAAGAAAATAAATCTAAGGCTTACCGATCATCGTAGCTGGTGGACATTTGACCTGGCAAGTTCTTGCATGGAGTAAACACAATCTTACCCTCCTTGTGCAGCTTAACCAGTAGTTCAGGATTCGAGGATTTGGTCGCATTTTTGCGGAACATCGGAATCACAGCCTTGACATTATGGCCCATTTTATCGAAATATTGCAGGCAGTATTTGATTCCCTCCGAGGAGAATATGTTGGAATTTCCATGTCTGTCAGGGGATTGAAAATGGATTATTTATGATACGTCCACTGGGATTTATGTCATTGTGGAGCACTTACGCAAAGGCCACATTGCTGCCATCGATGATCACCGCTCTTTTATTTGATTTCGGCTCGTTGTCAGTCTCTTCGGATTCATCGGTGGGGTTGAATGTGTTCATATTGTACTTACCAAGCTCCTTCTTTTCGGCAGTGGTGAACAGGCTGTCGTTCATCCGGTTGCTCTTCCTCTTGATTTTCTTTTTATTCTTTTTGGACATGTTTATTTTTGGCTCGTCGGGTGGCAACGGAATGAAGTCGTCCTCCGTAGCATTATCGTCAATAACAATGACAGAATCGGACATATTTAGGCTTTTCTTCGGCTTTGGCGCTTCGAGGCTATCATCTAAGATGATGCACGAAGTATTTGGACAGGCCAGTTCGGCCATCGTGGAATACAACAATTTTTTGTCTGGTTTCGACTCCCTCAGCAGCGACGGCTCGCGATGCCTGTCTTTGAACAGTATTTGATGAGGTGAGCTGAGCAATTCAGCACGACGCTTGCAGGCCTTGAACTGTTTGTCACTGGTAGAAGGCTCGCCATCACTCTCATCTTCATCGATGTTTATGAAGGCCGTTGGGGGGTCCAGCAGCACACAGTCATCGTCATCGCTGCTTTGTAGCTCCTCAATTATTTCCCCATCCTCAATGGTATCGTTTTGATGATTCGGAGTTGAGCTTCCATTTGCCTGAGTTGCATGTGAATAAGTGAACAAAGTCCCACACACAATCTCAACCTTACCTTGGGAGGTCTATAGAACTTGGGCTTAGGCAGCACTTTCACTTCAACCGGCGGATCCTTTCGAAACTCCAACCTGCGCTTAAAGTGAGGACTTTTGTTGATTTTGTATTTCTTCTTGATGGAGCTCAGCAGCTTCTGGATGTATTTCCGATCCATTTTCTTCTTCTTTTGTGCGTTCTGCTGCAAACGCTTGGGAGAGTTCTGAAATAATCCAAATGCAATTATTCACCAACTTCCGCCATGGTGTGCCCATCCGTTGTCTCACCTTGGCCCGAACATCTTTGAATTTCATGAAGCCAGCAGGTTGTTCTGCGGCTGGCAACGCGGAGCGGCCTCTAAAGTTAGCTACCGGTGGCATCGCGGTGCTGCCGCTTGCGACTGCTGTAACTTGCCGTATTGGAGCCTAGTGAAACGGGAAAGAAATTTATTAAAAATGTTTGAAAAGGAATCCAACGTTACTTTTCCTACTTACTGTGTGCCCGGGGCTCCCCCTCGGCCCCTAGTTCTCAAAATGTGCTTTTAGTAAAACGACGTGCTTTGGAATTTGGTTTTGATATACATATTTATCATGTGTTTATTGTGGGAATATTGGCTATGTTAAGAGGGCTTACGTATAGACTGGCATAAAATCTAACTAGTAGTAGACAAATTTTGATTACACTTTAATTCGGGGGAATTAAGTCAAAAAATTTCTCTAGAGTCCATGCATGGGTACGTCAGGGTACACATCTCGCTCCTGCGAGCCGTTTTGTTTGTGTAGTGATTACATGCATTCGAATGCGGCATAAATAGCAATTAAATACACAGCAAAGCAGCAAATAAAGAGCCCTTTGGAATCGAAATCAGAGCAAGTCGTGAAAAAACGCCTTACTTCTTCAGCTCGAGTATCTCGCTGCGTATATTGGCGCGCGCCTGTTCCTCGTACTTATCATGGTACTCTCCAGTTGCATATATCGAAGGTATAAGCAGTAGTGTCTCCAGCACCTTAATGCGCATGGCCTTGTACGTCGCATCATTGAGATTTGCGTATTCGGAACGCAGCAGCGTTGTGTAGTGCTTGTACTCCTCCGGTGAGGAACTTGTGAATCATCAGATGATGGTGGGATCAGATAAGCAACATATTCGTTTTGTGGTTTGTGGGGGAAGAAGCAAATACTTACGCTAGCACCACCAGATCCACATCCTGCAACAAGTTGGCCTCATCGTCGTGGCACCAGTGCACTTCGTTCTCGGGAGTTTTGCGTCCCAACAGGTTGCACACCAGACTCTTGGTATCATCCTGTTTAAGGACACACCCAGCTATAGCTCATGGTCAAATGATTTTGCACTCTTTTACTCACATCTTCGATGGTCGCTGCCTTGCAGAATTCCTGAAACACCTCGCAGTTCTGCTCCACACAGCTTCGGTTGCCATCAAAGTGGTAATACTGAAAGAATGCAGCCAGCACAATGTTCGGATTGGTGCATTCGGCCAGGTGGGACTCCTTGCGCTGCATCATCTGGTTCCAGTTGTGGTAGGCCCGCGAGGGACTGTCGGTACTCAGATGCTGCTGGATGCGAGTGAACCACTCATTGGCCACCTGGTCGGGCACATCGTAGTGGGCGCAGACTTTCTTCCAGATCTCTTCCATTTTTCGCTGAGTTTTCGGGTGGGTTTGTGTAACTGCTTTTGGCCACTTGGATTCGATTGGGACTTTTTCTGCCTTCGATTTTCCTGTGTGCGATGGTCTGATTCGTGTCAAGGTTTTTCTGGAACTTGCTCAATTTTTGTCTGTACTTAAGTTTTTGGGTGCTGTGCTGCTTGGCTACGGCGATTGCGCAGTGACAAAGGTACCACAACAATTCAATTCACACAACAATCAACAACACAATCAACACACGCGGGATAATCGGAAATGCGCGTCTCGTATTTACATTTAATAATAATGTATTCTTATATGCTATGGCTGCACTCACCGTGATTCTCGTTTCGGCGCGAGAATTATGTACCTGCAGTCCTAGGGCAGCACCCGACCTGTTGAGCAGCATCCGCGTGGGTTTGGGTGAAGCCTGTCCATGTTTGTGCCGATGACGATGTATCCCCCTTGGGGTCCTTTTATTCTTGCGTTTAGCCATCAAAGGACAGTATATGTAGACAGGAATTAACTTCGATATAACTAGTAATTTTGGAAAGTCTAATAAAACGCGCAGATCGCACAGCTGTTTTCTGTCGTGTGCTGCGGTATATTTCTGGTAACTTTTTACGTCGAAATTTAATATTTACGGTATAAAATGGTTTATTTAATCAAAGAAGTAATAAGGTAATTCCCACATTTACAGGACACCATTAAGTGAAATTGAATGTAAAAAAGCAAATATTTTAAGTAAATCTCTGAGGTAAAATATATTTAATTTATTTAATATTATCGGTATATTTTGAAAATGAAAAGGTATATATTTCGGTATATTTCTGATGTTCAGACGGTGTATTTGATCGATAAATCCGCGGTCACACTCTAGACAACAAATTCTTGCCAAAAATCATAAACAAATAATTTTCTGAATGGAGCTGGACTTGTAGAACAAATTTCTCAGCATTTGGTAGCACAGCATCATGGCAGCCTGTGTTCTTTGTTTGGCTTCTTCCGCTGCTTCCTACAGCCTGCTGTCCGATGAAGGGATGCGGCTCAACATAAGGGAGACTATAAGCAAACATTTCCTGTTCTTTGAGGTAAGTTAATGAATATTTGCCTATTCCTATGTGTAAAGTCTCATTTTTTGACCCATACAGCTACCCATTGCGGACAATACTTCGGAGGTAATCTGCCGCGAGTGCTGGCAAAACGTGAGCAGTTTCAATGAGTTCCATCAGAGGGTGTACATCCTGCACCAGCAGAGGCAGAGTGACTCGAAAAGCGTTCCAATCGAGTTCTGTGGCGAGACAGAGGCCATCAATCCCCTGTTTGCGGCTGAGCTGGATGCCCTGTCCGAGGGTTTCTTTGCTCCCAGCGCGGTTAAGGTGGAGGTAAACGAATTGGAGCCGCTGACCAAGGTGGAGTTTCCGGAGGATCCGGTGAACACTGAATCCAAAACTGCTACGAAAAGGACCAGTGGAAACTCGGATTGGCCCACCAATCCGAAGCGGCGCATTAAGAATGAGCAGGCACTTGGTAGTGATTCAGATGGAGACGTGCCGCTGGCGGTGTTCCTAAATACAGATGCTAGGAATGATTCAAATGGATCTTCCGAGAGAAACGGATCTAGCAAGGGCCGTCCGCTGAGAAGAAGTACGCGGCGTGGCCGGAAGCCAATGCCCAAGCTCGAGTCTCCTGATCGACTGAAAAAGGAATTGGCCTCAGACGACGATGATGATGACAATGACTTTGTCGCCGCCGAGGCTGTCCTGGGAACGGAAGACAGCGCCAGCTCCTCCTCCAGTGACAGCAGCGATGGGGACTCGGACAACAGTTTGCCGGACTTTGAGCCGGAAGAGCGATACGCTGAGATACCCAAGCGCGTCGTAGTCAAGCCCAAAAAGTACCGAAAGCGTCCGAAACCCTTGGTTCCACCCGTCCGCATGAGCCGCGAGGAGATCGAACGGCGCAAGCTCCAGCAAAATGAGTACGATGAAATTATCATCAAGTTCTTCAAAAAGCTGTCCTGCGACATATGCAATCTCCTGGTCCAGAATTTCGCCGATATGCGGAGCCATCACCGCCTCACCCACAACATCGAATCGGGCTACGTCAGCTGCTGCGGAAAAAAATTTACGATACGCAAAAACTTGGCGGAACATGTGATGGTTCACCAGAATCCAGACCACTTTATGTGCTCCCAATGTGAAAGAGTGTTTCAGGACTCCCGCAGCTTGGAGGTACACGAGCAATCGCACACGACTCCGCCCGACCAGTCGGATCCCAAGGAGAAGCGGGTCTATCAGTGCGAAAAGTGCCCAAAAACCTTCACCACCAAGGCAGCCATCGAATATCACAATGTGTCCAAGCATGTGGCCAAGTCCGATTACAAATTCACGTGTCCAGAGTGTAAAAAGAAGTTAGTTGGTCCGACGATTTCCCCTAAAAACTCCAAAACTAATGTTGATTCTTTTACCCTTTCAGAATTCCCACAGAGCGCAAACTGAAGGAGCATATGCGCTATATGCATGACCCAGAGACGGCCATCATGTGCGATAAGTGCGGTAAGACATTGCGCTCTCAAACGAATCTCAAAAAGCATCATGAGCTGGAACATTCCGACGAGCCCCGTCCCAAGCCCGAGCCCGTGCAGTGCGAGATATGCGGCACCTGGCTGCGCCATTTGTCCGGTCTTAAGCAGCACATGAATACGGTGCATGAGCCGCCGGGTGGCGAGCATCGCTGTCACATCTGCAACAAGACTTCAACAAACTCCAGAGCCCTCAAGCGACATATTTACCACAATCATCTCTGCGAACGAAAGTTCAAGTGCGGAATGTGTGAAAAGGCTTTTAAGCGACCCCAAGATTTGCGAGTAAGTCCCACCAATCAGTCTTCGGCTATCAATGGATGACTAATCCAGATTGTATTTATCCTTCAGGAACACACTTCCACTCACACCGGAGAGGTTCTCTACACCTGTCCCAACTGTCCAATGACGTTCTTTTCGAATGCCAACATGTACAAACATCGCCAGCGCCTGCACCGCGCCGAATGGGAGGCGGACCGCAAGAAGCCGCTGCCGCCCAACATAATGAAAATCTCTCAGGGTGCCTCGACAGCCATGAAGAAGCGTCAGACCAGCACGTCCCTGTTCCCACAGTCGGAACCAGCGAACCAGCCAGCTGGCGCACAGTTGCAGAAGCAATAGCATTTGAATATTTACGATATAGATAAATCGTCAACCATTATTATTAACTCACATTTAACACAGATAAGTTAAGTCATAAATAAGTAGACGTGAACATATTTACAACAACACAGATGGGGCCCCTGCCTTATCTAACTATCGTCCTGCGGTATTTTTATGGCTTCGCACATGCCCTCCTCTCGATGAATGCTCGCCCAGTGGCGAGACAGCTCCAGGCTTATGGCCTTACGGAACACCATGCAGGAGATATGGGGCAACTTTTCGAAGCGTACCCTGAGCAGACCCAAATTGGCCAAGGAGTAGCGCCAGTTCTTCATGAGGTGTGCGTTCTTGCCCACATGCTGAGAGTCTGGAGTTATGATAACGAGTATACCTTCGGGGCGTAGAAGATCGTACGCTTTCCGACAGCAAAGAAGACGCTGTTCAGCACTGGGCATGTACTCCAAGAGCAGACTGAATATAACACACTCGTAGTGGTTGGCGGGCAGACTCTTCACGCTGCCCTCGCATACCTCAGGCTCTGTGAGTCCTGGCGTAACATCAACTTTCAGGAAATCCGCTTGGAGCACGTCATCGGTGGCGGGGCACAAATCAATTGCTGTCACCTCCAGATGCGGGGAGTTGGCAAACGGATTGAAACAGCTTCCCACGTCCAGCACCCGCAACCTGTCTGGTGGCTCCTCCAGGAACTGGCAGGTCACTTCGCCCAGCTGCTGTTCGCTTGTGTATGACTTTAGCAATCTCTGTTCCCGCTGTCGCTTTTGCATGTATATGCCCTCGGTAAAGAAGTACTTGGTTATGTAGTCGATGGCCCACTTGATGCGGCTGCGGGCCTGCAACTCCATGTTGCTGTCATTCCTCTCCATGTTGCTCTCCCATATGGATGCCAGCTCCCGCATGGCATTGGCGTACTCCAACAGACGTTTCGCATTCTGTGGACTGGTGTGCTCCTGCCAGGCCACCTGGGCTCCATGCTCCTTTGTCAGCCGTCGCAGACTCTCATGGCAGCTTTTCACAATGTTCGCAAGTCGCAGATGATCTTCGGTGGCCATTATTTTTGTGATTAACAAGTTTTTGTTGTAAACATTGAATTTTGTGTGCAGCAGTGTGACCGCGGACTAACCGACAGAAAATACCGTCTGATCCTCAGAAATATACCAAAATATACCTTAAATTTTTTTAAATATACCGTAAATATACGAAAGCCGCGGAAAATAATGCTGTTCGTAAATTCTTTTTGTAAAAATTATAGCTTTGTTTTTAAATACCCACTGGTCGATTATGCGTTTATCCTCATCTAACGAAATTGACTGTGCATATATGTAACTATTACACTCAAATTTTATTACATTGATTTTGTTACACACAAGCATCAATTACTCATTTCCGTTCTTGTTACTGAAGCCAATATTAGCACAGAGAGCCACAACGTCCTTTTGACGAGTCGTAGGAAACACAGGACCAAGGAACTCCATCAGCATGGGCTGCTTGTAATATTCGTCTGCCGCTATGTTACCGTCCTTATCCAAGTCAAACTTCAAGAATATCAATTCCACCATGTCCTGCAAATCAGACGGGGAAATGGTGTATGATCCCTATATAACCAAGCAATAAACTCACTAGACGCAGCTCAAAAACCTCGTCCTCGTCATCGCCCTCAAAGAATTTATCCACGTAGCGCTGTACAACCTCACGGTCCAATGAATTAAAATCGGTCTTATCATATACCTGTAGATACATTTACCCCACGTATTCATATTATACCAATCCACTTACTTGCATTGAATTTCACTCACTGAGAAACAAAAAACCATCATTCTTTCCAAATCATTGCAAAAACAAATCTCAAAGAGCTTGACAAAGCACCGCAAATTGCATTGACGATCGGCCGAGAACTCTGGATGATTGTATTCCGGATCGTAGGATATCCGTGCGACAAAGTTGGTGTTAATTACACGATCGGAAATTCCAAATATATCTTCAACAATGCTGCTGAGCTGCATTAAAGTCATAAATTTTGCCCGCGGACCATTCTCCATCACAAATTTGTGATATATCATGACGACACACATCAGTTCGGTGTTTTTAAAGGAGGTTTCCTTTTCCAAACGGGCTATATCAGGTGCGTATAAATAATTAAAGCGTGCATTTTCCATATAGTCGAGGGTCCCATCGAGGTCCTTCATCTTTATCCAAAATTTGTTGTCTACTAGGAAAAATTCTACGATTCTAAAAACGTACTAAGCAATAACTACAAACAACAACTGAATACTAAAAGAAATCTACTGAAATAAACTGACATATTCCATATTTTGAGTTTTATCCTAGAAAAGTGGCCCTAGGAATCCTATATGGATAGGTTTAAAAGTTATTTAAACACAATGGGCGAGTTGATTACACACTATGTATTTGTATTTTCTTTATCTAGTTTAATTTTACTTCGCTCACGCCTTAATTATGCCTTTTTTATTAAGCAGAAGCAAAGTGACAGGACATTACAGCGCTATACATTACGGATGTACAGTAACTTATGATTATAATAATTATAAAAGATTCTCCTCGTCAAATGTATGAACCAGACATACAGGGATTTACAATTACGACACGTACCTACGTACACATACGTATATGTTAGTATGTCTAAATTGTAAGTTTTGTAAAAGAAAACTTACAAATAAAAAAAATGTAAAATGTAAAAATAATACAGTGGCAATAGAGAATACTGACTTGGAGGGTCGATTGCGTTTTTCAGTTTTGCAAAAGGGAACTTATTCAGAGTGTGCTTGAGTATTTTTGTTTCGTACGACACAACCGCTTTTGAAATGATCTGATCTGATTTGTTTTGTCCAGGAAGGAGGCTTAATCGGTAGAAATATATATATGTAATAGTAATACTATGTTGAAAATGCATTGTCTGTATGCTCGTATTGGTTTGTGGTGCGAAATGCACAAAAAAACAGTCCATTTGTCGTGGCAGGCGGCGCCCGAGTGGCATCTTGAGTGTAGTTTTTTGAGTATTCGTATTCATTCGTCTTCGAAATCATTCATCTGACCGTGAGTGGGTCGGCTACATTTCGCTAAACGTATTTCAAGCTAAATTTTAAAGTATTGGATGATGTTTTCCTCTAAATACACTTACAGGCTAATTGCTGGCATTTCGTATTGCGAGAGTGTGTCTGACCCCCGACCACGCCCACTAATTGCATGCTCCACTGAGAGCCTGCGCCCCCTCTGCACTGGTCGATGGCTTGACTGTGTCACCGTCCATGTGGACATTATTGTAGTCCGATTTGGCGTTGCATTTCGCTGAGGGCAGGGGCATCTGTTCCTGTATGCTTCCGTTCAGTCCGCTGCTTTTGAGGCTGTATACACCAAGACGCGCCTCGTGCTCCCGCCGCTGCTGCCGGAGCCTCATGTCGTGCTCTTCCCGCATGTGTCGAAGCTTTAAGTCCTGCTCTTGCCGGTAGTATGCCATTTTTATTTCCTGCTCCATTTGCTCGAGGCGCAGCTTCTGTTCGTGCTCGCGGCGTGCATAGTCTATCTCGGCCAGACGGGCTTGTTTAAGCAGCTTAAAGAGGTCATGTTTATACTTTTGCTCCATATCCGTGCTGCTAATGAGGTCATGCGTGGCGGCTGGCGGGCTATTCGTTTCGGGAACCGTTGTGGCCGCCGACGAGAACTGCTGCGGCGTTGTGCTAGGCGCTACAGTGGTGGACGCTTCATTTTCATCGGATATTATCGACTGTGCCTGCGAGAGCTGTCCCGGGGAAGACGATTCGTTATTAGCAATGCTCGTGTTCATGGCTGCTTGGACAATCCTCCAACTTACATTGCGCTGTCGCCTCTTTCGCACTGGAGCTGCCTTTTCGTTTTCCTCTGCCATATCACCGGAATCGTTTTTATTGACCGTCGACTTGGGTTTGGCCCGTTTGCGACGCTGGGTGGGCGGCTGGGAAGGAGCGCTCTCTTGTTGCGAGTCCCCATCTCCGCCAGCGGTGGATGGGGGTGGCGATGGTATGGCCATGGTGGATGTCTGCAGCGTGTCCTCACTGGCGTTCGTTGAGTTGGGCAAGGCGGCCAGCGGCATATCCTCATCTTCGTCAATATCGAGCAGTTCCTTCTTGAGTGTGCTCACGGTGCCGCCATTGGTGTTTGCCCCGCGGGTTTGGCTCCGCGCTGTAACCGGATCCTTTTGCATTTCCTCCATAAACTCGATCATGCGCATGCCCTCCAGGGGATCGGACTTGGGCTGCTTCTGCTGATGCTCGCGCTTGGCTGAGTTCTTCATGCTGCGCCATTGCACCTGAATTTGCTCGAGCAGACGATGCCGAAAGTTTAACGCATTAAATCTGGAATGGAAATGGAAATGTTCCTTAGTATATGTACCAAAATACACATTTACGTTGCGTTGCGCAATCTATGTATGTACACTTACTGTTTGGTGATTTGGGACCAGGCCAGACGCTTGGCTTTGATGCTCTTGGCATCCACGCTGCGGTTCTCAACGAACGCCACTTTTGATTTGATAACCTCCAGCAGCAGTCCCCTCTCAGCCTCTTCCCAGTTGAGGGAGCGTTTTTTGCGCGTGCCTTTCTTCTTGCCACCCGCGCTTTCCTTTTCAACACACTCCTCCACAGCATCCTCAGCGTTCTCCACCCCCTCATCAGAGGCGATTGCGACTTTTGCTTTCATCTCCGTCTTTTCATCCTCATCGTCTTCCTCCTGCGGCGACGACGAACCCTTCGTCAAGAGATCTTCCATTTTCATTGTTTATTATTCCTTCTAATATTTATTTACTTAGTTTCTGATTTGAATTTCAGGCTTGCAAAAAAAATCGTATTTGATTTCTGTATATACTGTACAGTGTGACCGCGGGTTTATGGACTAAATATACCGTCTGATGCTCAGAAATATACGCGAATATACCTTATCATTTTCAAAATATACCGAACATGAATGGGCCCAAGTGGATTAATTTCCCCCATTTCGATTTTCGGACTGGTTAAATACTAGTTACTGGAGCCCTTAGCACTAATCATATAATTTTTAAAGATAAATTGATTAGTTTCCTAAAAGATACGCTTATTTTAGATACTCATTTCTATTTTAGAGAGACACAGAGACAGTATTTCGACGTCAAAATATAATAATACGGTCACCCTGATACTGGAGTTGCGTAGTTCCTGGCCGAGCTAGTTCGTTTCTATACCGACTAATATTTTCTGAAATTAATTTGAATTGTGTTAAATGTTATATAAATGATTTTCGTAGTCCACCTTGTAGGGTTTTCACTGCTATACGATAAGAAAAATAAATTTACAAGAAAAAATAGTGCAAGAACTACAAGTGCGATCTAGTTCAAGTTCTTTAAAGCATAATCTGTCACTGTACAACACAGAAAAATCGATTACATCCCTACATTTCGATTGTCACACTTTGTAAGTAGCAGGGCAGAATTTTTCGTTTCATAAGAAAAATATTAAATATATTTTTTTTATCACAGCGAGATGGCTTTCGGTGACTATCCACTTGAGTACAACCCCAAGGTGCATGGGCCCTACGACCCAGCACGCTTCTATGGCAAAGGTAAGCAATTTTTCAGAGTTACGTAATTTTCACCGCAAAATTCTTGCGGCAGGGCAGGCCAAGTGCGAGCAGAGCACATTGGCACGGATATGAGAGATTTAAATTAATTTACATAATTAATTTTCTTTGCTTGCAGCTGATGTCCCATTCGGACAGGTGAAATTGGGCGAGTTGGGCTCCTGGTTTGGTCGCCGTAACAAGACCCCCAACGCCATTGTTGGTGCCGTCAGCCGTGCCTGGTGGCGCTGGCAGCACAAGTACGTTTTCCCGAAGCGTGCTGGCATTGCACCCTTCTTCCAGCTGACCGTGGCCAGCATGACGTTCTTCTATTTGATCAACTACACCAAATTGAAGCACCACAGGAACTACAAGTACCACTAAACCCGGAGGACTTTGGTTCCAGCTGCGATGGTGTACACTTTATTTGTTTTACAACCTTCAAACATTGCGAATCACGTTCGATAGAGTGCGGGATGTGTGTTGACACTACATAATACTAGTACATTTGGCTTTTGTGTTTTCAAAACGGCTTTAGTGAATAAAACGGCTGCGAATAACAGTGTTGCACCACAGACTCAATCATTACGACACTCTGCCACAGCATTTGGCCCGATATCCAGTTCCGCCTCACGCTGCCAGCTCCCTGGACTCGCAGTAAATATTTCGCAAATAAAAGGTAGCTCACGTTCGCAGCTGATCGCATGCCAGGTGCCCTGCGGCGTCAAAGCAACGCAACTCTCGTTGGCCTGCTGCAGCCTGTAATTGTGGAAGAACAAATGGCTGGAATCTGCTGTTACCTTTGGCTATATGGCTACTTTCTTACCCAAGCCCTGGATGACCAACATCCCATGCCCTGTAAAGAAAACACATCAAGCTCTCGTGCTGAGCATTCCTGAAATCGTGAAGGCTTAGGGAGGTGGTACAATTATATGCTAGTCCCACATAGGCCAGGAAAATATCTGGCATAGGCTCGGCTTCCAGCACTGGGCGCGTACTTCTGTTGAAATCTAGCAGCCATTGTGATAAGGCTCTCGTTCGGGACTCTGAGGCGATGTGCGCCAAGCTCCCGTCAAACTCGCTGGAATTGCTGCACGCCAAGGATGCATTCAGATAGCTGCTGGGCTTGGTGTACACCAGAAAAAGGCCAACCTGTGGCACACAGCTATAGTTCTGCAGTGTTGTGGGTCTGCCATACAAACTGTAGTAGTCGAAGCGGCTGTCATTGACCATGCCCCCAAAGGTGCTATTCTGCGGGCACTGCAGTACATGACAGTTGAAGAACTCTGCGGGCTGCTCAAATACCGTCAAACGGCTGCGCAAGTTCTTTTGACGAGCATTGGAGCTGTAGTTGCCAGAATTCGGCTGAATAAACTTATTCCTGTTACGCGTTGGACCTCCCGGAGCGTAGTTCAAGGCCAGTCCATGCCATTCACGTGCCAAGTTGGCACAGTCCTCCAAGGAATCTGTGCTCTCCAGAGCCAGTGCATCGTCCGCTAAGGCCCGTTGACACTCTCGCACCAAATGAAACTGCAGTGGAATCGCCGCGTCAGTGGGACAATTCAGAGAGCCCATGGACAGGCTCGCCAGCAGTTGCAGCAACAGAAATATAATAGTAGTAAACATCTCTGGGAGACACACCCACCACAGACCACACACGAAGTGACACTGACTTCGGCCAGTTGGCTCTCTGCTGTCCCTGACTAAGAGTGACATGGACAACAAAAGCTGAAGCTGAAGCTGCATGCGAATGGGAATGGAATTGTGTATGGTCAATTTGAGTTTATTGTTCAATGTGATTAATATTAACTTAGAGGTAAACTATAATTGCAGTTTAAAATTTAAATTGATTTCCATTTGTATGCGTTATGCGTAAATTGAACGGCTCCAGAAGAGCATTCCATCGGAATCGCATTCGGAATGCTCCATTGAAGCTGTACAAAGTCCTAAGCTTACGTTTGAGAGTGATTACAATATATTTATTGTATTTTAAGTATTGTAGATTTCTGCTTGGGACGGCTGCATTCTAATAAGGGCTGCTGCTGCTGCCTAGTCCATAGTGTAGTGCAGTGTAGTTTAAGTTAAACAATGACAAGAAGTTGTTCAGGAAATTCAACTAAGAACGTGATGTGTGGATTTGTTTGTGCTTCTGGGTGGACCTTTGGCAGTAAGGCATCCGATCCATCCGATCCGATAAATTAATAAATTACGTGTAGCAGTTAAAGTATTAAGTAGATACGAGTACAAATATCACCTGAGCGTCGGCTGCTGCATTCGTTGTTAGTTCGAGTGTTTAAATTATAGTAGTAGTAGTAGGTAGGTAGGTAGGGTAAGCATAATGCGTGTGAAGGAGGGCTGTGATGTCAAGAGACACGCTAATGACTGCACCACTGCTTAAAGTGGAGTCTCTCAAAGAAGGGCGAGTCCAACACCGACTGTGCGGAACAGAGTTCCATCCATGTGACCGAACGATTCAAAGAACTCTGCGACATTAGCGGGCAATAGAGACGGGACGCAGCCATTGCCCGGTAATCTCTGCACAAACATTTTTTTCAAACCTAAGACTATGCTTATACCTACAGACAGTCGACGGACCGACCGCTTACTCCTGTGACCTTACAGACTAAGTTGCTCCCATTCTTGATTCGACGGAGTTGACGTTGACTACCGCAGCGGCACCCTGCGCGACAGAATCTCATCCTGATAACTGATTTAAAACACTTTGAGTGTTCCATTTGCATAATTTTGGATAGGTTGAATTTTGAATTTTCACATTGAGGCGGGACCCGGACCCGGGCTGCGTTTAGCTACTGTGCGAGAAGGCGGTGTTCGTGTAGGGTCCACTGTAGATTGAGCTGCCGGAATTGGACACCGTCTTCGTGCTGCGGCGTGCCATGATGCACAGCACTGCTGCAACCACAGCCAGCATCAGAATCAGGCCCGCAATGGCAATGGCTATGGCAAAGGTGCGCTGCGACACACACAGTGCGTCCTCCAGAGTCTGCAATTAAATCGAATGGTCAGAAATGGTGGAGATTGTAGTATGTGTGGACTTACCTTCTCCTTGTAGACTGCATCATCGTCGCTGTCGTTGGCATTCTCGTTCTCGTTGACATAGAGGCCGGAGAATACCTCAATTGTGGCTGGTAAACCTTCCTCGTCCTTGCTATCGACAGCAGTCTGTCGCTTTGGCCGCTTGCCGCTGCACAGAGGCGCCTCCTGGCATGTCGGATCTTCCAGAGCACAGAGGCGCACATTGCACTGATAGTAGACGGAGGTGGTGTACGGGAACTTGTGGGCTGGGAAGGTCACATTAGCGGCCAATCGATCCAGCGTGTAATTGAATTGTCCCATGATCTCGTTGTCCATGGGACAACTGCAAACAACCAAACAAGATGTGGATTTAGATATATATATTCGATACTTATAGCTATACTCGACACACTTACCCATCCTCTCCCACCAATCGCTGTTCTCCCCAACCCAAGCCATCACGCACGATGCAGTCGGTAACATGGAGACCATAGATCTGCTGTCTATCGATGCTGATGACAATGGTCAGCGGATCACCAATCTTCACGTCGTCGGCAATCTTGTGCTCGTCATTGTAGATTTTCATATGACAGCCGGGCATGGGAATTTCGTTGTTGCTGACATCCTCTTCGTCCAGCGGGGCATTCAAATCGTAGACATCCTCCTCGTCCAGTTCATCGTCGCGCTGTTTGTCCAAGGATCTGCCATAGTCACGGCGATCCTCGCTGCGCAGGGCTTGTGGTTTCTGGGAGTGCTTGCGCAGATGCTTCTTGGGCTTGATGGCTGCGTCGCGGCTTTTATAGGCACAGCGCACATGGTAGCCACGTCCCAGGTCGGTGATGAGCTTCAGGTGAGGCTGGAGCACGATTGTGTTGAAAAATTCAATGCCGCCATCGTCCTGAAAGGGAAAAATATTAAAATTATTGATGGAAAATGTAAATTTTATGTATAGATCAGAGATTAGGCAAGTCTTTCTAGTTAAACCTTCTTGTCTTTGCCATTCAAATGGAAATTATCCAACTGACAAAAGACTTGGACAGCGAACTCGTTGGCATCCACATGGACCGAGTCTCTCGCTGTGCCAAGAAGCCATATCAGCGACTGGAGAACACTGCTAGCTAACCATCAAGCATCGCAAGCCCCTTCTCATTATGCATTCAAATTCACGCTCCGCTGCAGCCAGAAATCGCTTTGGAGCCTCGCCAGCCAGAAGTTAATGTGCGATTCAGTTGCCATCCAAGACAAACAATAAGTGGACTGCGGAGCACTTCCTGATGTTGTCATAGAATGGTGCTAGAGCCGATCAACCAAGTGTGACGTCTCGCCACCAGCCCCAGGCCAGGCGATCTTTGGGCCTTATCTCCTCTCCTTGCAAATTAGCAAAGTTTGCGTGATGAATTTTAATTGCGGGCCTGCATTCAGGCATGATGCAATTGTGATTGGAATGGATCGTAATTGTATTTCCGCTGTCTGGACCCGAAATATTGTCATTTCATTGCCGCCAGCCCTGGCTTGGCATTCCTCTGTCTGTAACAAACCTAACGGTTGTTGCCCATTGCCCATTGCCCATTGGTTCTTGTGCTAATTCCACTGACAGCGAACCACACCAACAAATCGAGTACACATACTCGATAGCACTCGAGGTAAGGTAAGGCATAAAAACGAAGCGGGCCGCTTCGGAAGTTTTGTAATTGGGTCTCTACAGATTTGGGCACGGAAGTTCTTCATTTAAGTGGACTCTGACAAGGGGCGGGGTGGGGGGCACTCTTAATTGGTAGCGTTGTTTCGAAAGGCATTAAAAATAAGCCAGCCAGCAGGCTTAGTCCGACCCCATGCGATTTATTGCCCAACGCAGACTCTGAAGCGTTTCCGTCGCTGCCATTGTTTGGCTTAAAACAAGCTGAGAGACAGAGACGACGACGACGGAAGAAGAGAAACGGAGAGAGGTGTGTGTGCGGTCTTCTTCCAGCCTCTCAGAACCAAGAACCGTTGACAGTTAGGTTTACGAATAAGTATAAGTTCTCAGCACCAGCATCATCAGCAGCAGCAGCAGCAGCGCGTCAACAAGACAATGGGCCAATAAAAAGCATAATAAAATGACATTTAAGATTTCAAGAACCAGCGTGAACAGATTCTAACGGTAGAAAGCGCTATTATGTCATTATGACACTTCTCTACCGCGCTCCACCACGACTGCTGTGACTGTGCTGAGCGTTTTTTGGAAGCGAACACGAACAATATATGTATGGATGTAAATGCCTGATGAGCTGTAAGATATTTGGACCTGAGTAAACAGGTTCAAGCTGGAATGCGTGGGAGCTGACGTCGTCGACCAACTGACCTTCGCTCCAAACACGGCGGCAGCAGCAGCAGCACCAGCAGCCGCATTATAATATCAATAACAGCAATAAAACGCTTACAAGTCGTTGCACACTTTTGGCCTTTTCACGGCCAACCAGCCAGCGGCATTGGCGGCCAATGAACGCCGCCACCGCGTTGACCGACCGCCAACGTTGCTAGCGTCAGAACAAATTGATTTCGACCGGGAAGATGATGGAGTCCAAAGGTGCGGGGGTTCCTAATTGGATCGCTACTTGCTGGGCCATGAAAAATTGTGATTTGATGTGTGTACGAGCGAGAGTACTCGTAAGCTGGCAATGAAATTTTAGTTCTGAGCTGGCGACGGAGTCGGCAGAGTCATAATCTTGGCAGCAATTAAATTTTAATTAAAATTATTTTTCTCGCTTCAGAGGCCCCTTCTGCCTCAGCCCTGTGGGGGCACCTGTTCGTGGCTGATTTAATTATGCTTGACATGCGCACAGTGCACAGCACGGATCGTCTTGGTGCGACCCTCAGCTCGGGGTGGCAGTCACCAGTCAATGGCATCGCTGTGGCAAGTTGTCACGCGACTCCCCCCACCACCTTGCATTCGGAAAGCTGAGCTCATCGTCGCAGCGCGCGATGACGTAAGGCAAGGCAGGATGCCAGCCAAGCGGTGTCCATTAGCCGAGTGCATGCTGGCTCAGAGCCGCTCATCGTCTTTAATGACAAACATTAAAAAGTAGGTACATATCTCGAGTCCAGCCTTGACTGCGTCTGTTGATTTTCCCCGCTGTTGGTCCGCAGCAAACAAACCATTTTTTTATTTAATGCTTGTTTATCTTATCGATTCTGGCTTATTGAATGCTCGGCGCAAATTGTTTGAGTCAATACGGGAAGGCGGCTTGGCCAAGGACAAAGCAATGACAACACCAGAGAGACTCTGGCCACAATCTCCAAGAACATGGCAGCTATGTGCAGTGCGTCTGGTAACTATTTACCAGTCTTCTAGGGGCACACACACACACACACACACACTGTAATGTATTGCCACATTGATCGAATCGATCCGCTTGTCGTAACTGCAATTAACATTTGCAATTTCAAAAATTGTGTCAATCCAATCGAGCGAAAGGAAAAAGCAGTCCAAGCAGCTGCAGCCAGTCGCAGCGGCAGCAGAAAATTACAAAATGCTGGCCCCATAAATGCTGAGAAAATTACGTTAAATATGTATCACAATCGGACTTTATAAGAGTGTGTGGCTGGGTATCTACTAGTATACCATAAACATGCCTCTGCTGTGCTGCTGATGCGTGAGCTGCAGCCGCATTTAGCCGGGCCAAGTGCTAATTGAGATTTCAAAATCCCATCAGATCGCAGCACAAAGGCAGTTCGTTGTGTGATCGAATGAATCGATCGAATGAGCCAATAAATAAGCCAAGCCATAAAATCATTAGAGCTGGCTGGACAAACTCAAACTGAAATTTATATGGCACATCTGGGGCCGTCTTTGGTATCATTCGATATCGTTTACAGGGACATGGCAGGCAGGTTGTCATGCTCGCTGAGGCGGTGCCGATCAATAATACGCTCGATCGGAGTTTATGTTGTGACATCTCAAGAAATCTAGTTTCACATGTTTCACTAGGTTTTTCTAGACCTTACTAAAATGAAATGCTGATGGCCACATCCATTAGGTTCTTCATGCCATCTGCCGTACCTAATGACTGCTATTTTTGTTAACAAGTCTTGACGCTATACAAGCGATTTATCCACCATTAGCTTACTCACTGAGTGCGTGTGCTGGGTGAGCGTCAACCTTTCAATTGACTAATCATCTTGGCATATGGATTTTACCTTGTAACCAATGACTCGCGTTGCCTTATAGGTGTAATGCTTTTTTTTTTTATTTATTTGCATGCGAAAAAGGCAGAACGAGTTTGCTTGGACATCTGCTTGAGTGGGAGCACCAGTTAGAGTCTCTGATTGGCACCCATTATGGCAGAGACCCATCATCTCCGTTCTAGGCTATTGACTGTGACTTACCGTTTCCTTGGGCATCGTGTTGCAGCTACGCAGGGGCAGCTTGTATCGCAGCGAACCCACGTGATCTCTGTTAAAAGCGATTGCAATTACAACGATCTAATCTAAATTGTGATCTGCGCACTCACCTGTACTCGCTGAGGCATGTGGAGTTCTTGGATAGGCCTTTCGGGTAGATCATGCCACTGAAAAGTCCCGTCTCGTGGTTTGGCGGGGCATCTTTGATGGTGATCAGCATGGAGCCCGATAGGCACTTTATCCGCACGCTCGGCTCAATGGCTGGCTTGGAGGTGGGTGTGCCCCCATCGGAATCCGCCTCAGCCGCCGCGATGGCGTCACTTAGCGAGCTTTGTGCATCCTCTGCAAGCGAAATAAAAAGGAAATTATGAAATGCAATAAAGTCTCGGATACAGGCAAACATGACAGGCACGCTCCCCAAATGGAATATGTATGTGTGCAGCTGGCAAACTACAGTTAGATGTGGATGAGGATGCGGTTGCAGTTGCATCAGCATCAGCTGCTCTGCGCTAAAGCAACCTCAAGAGCCGTTAGCACAAGTCATGAGCGCACAAAAAACAAAACAGAAAACACCAAGACAATGGCACAACAGATGCCCATGGGAGCAGTATTTAGTCGAGGTTGGAGTCGCAGTGCGCGCTCCACGCTGTGCCAGCATGCGGAAGAGCCAACAAACAGCGACAACAACGGTACGTTCATGACATTGAAAAGCCATTGAAGCGGCAACAACAGCCCCAACCCACCTAGGAGGGGAAGACACACACACACACAGCACAGAAGCGCTCGTGGGCCTGGCCTGATCCGCGGCCATTAGAAAGATGCCAAGTTCCTTGAACTTCAGCAGACGATTCGAGACATGGCCTGGGATTAGGTTGGGCTCTTGGCATTTCCTGCTCGATGCCAGCGCTCACGAAGCCCAGCTAAAGCCAAAACAGATCAGACCAGACCAGACCAGAAAGCCATTGCAATGCCAAGAACTCCATGCTGAGTTGTTGCTCTGACACGACACCTCCCCCTCGCTCCCTTGGGCTCGCTGGCTTGGGCTCTTCTTTTTGCACTCTTTCGTGGGCCCATCGGAAGGTACACAACTGGTCCGAAGAAGAGCAACGCTCCGCTGCGGCACGTTCGCCCTGCCACAGTTGGCTGTGTGTATACTTTGGATGGGATGGGATGCGAGGCGATGTGATGTGCCTTCGCAGTGGTTCAACGAACCCTGCAGCATTTCGCATCACTTACCTCTGGTTCTGTTCTATTCCAGCATGTGGCTGGGCAAAGTAATTGCATGCAACACGGCCACGTCGTCGCTGAAGCCGGTTTTTATGGTGCCTCCACTCCTGCAGTGGACTGGACTGCGGCCAGCACATAAAACATTTAATGGCTTTCTATTATGTATAATTTGAGAAGGGTAAGAACTGCATTGCCCAGCGCAGATCTCAAATATAACAAGAACAGAACTCAAAATACGTAAACTGCACTTCTATGTGAATCAGTGTTGCACAGCACCAAATGGGCCACTAAGCAGGGATTATTGCCGTCCTTGTTTCACACGTGTTTTGCCAAGGGATTGGCAGAGAGAAAAAAAAATGGCAGACGTCGAATGAACAGAACGAAATTCTTCCACTTCAATTAAGTTAAATTAAAACAATTCTAAAGAGCTCTTTCGGTATAGGAACATTTCCGTACTGCCTTCCCTGATGCTCGTCCTCAGCATGGGCAATGTGGGAGTCAACAGTGAAATTGAGGTCAGCCCCAGCTGATCGTTGATCCCTGCTCCCACTAGATATTTATGTCGGTAATCCGCTAGCTCTACCACGACTCGACTGGCCCCAGCGGAAGCTGCAAACGATGAAGATGATGAAATGCGTTTGCTTTGGCCAGCTCCCGGCACCGTCTGCTGCGCCTCATGCAAACCAAATAGAAGACGCAAATGCTGGACTGTCGGACTGGCAGAGAGAGTTCGTTTGGAGTGTTTCATGTAGGCAAAAGTCTCAACCAGCATCGTCAGTCCTCACAATTCTATTGTCGTTCCAGGCATGCTTGCACCAAGCACTTTGACCCGGACGCAACGATGCCGTCCCGTCCCGTTAAACGCTGCAGGAGCAGTGCCTAACCACAGGCTCACCTACCAGAAAATCTTCAACTATCTGGAGTCGCTGTGGGCCATCTAGGGGATACAGCCGTATTGCGGAGCCGAAAGGAAGCATGGTGCAATGCTGGCTGTCGCTGTTCAATAAGGCAGCTTAAGGCGCCAGGCCACCAAGAGTCACATGAATGGACTCTTGTTTGCCATGCGATTATGTGCGCGGTGCTGGCAACACTTTTGGCCAAAAGTCAAGAGATTTAGCAACCAAACAAACGACAAAGACAAACACAAACACCACGACAAACCTAACGCTGTCTCTGGAGCGTCGCAACAATGGCAGATTAAAGAGGAATGCGGGCTTTTAAACGGAGTGGTGCTTATAACTAATTAGGTAATACTTGTAGAGCTCATTTGAACACTAAAGCATCCAGCTTAATGATAAATGTATTCGTTTTCAGACGCCGCTTCGAACAACTGGTAAAAAATGTTTCCCATAATTTAGCATTTGGAGTCAATAGAACGTATCGTGGCTTATTGATGGATAGATTTGTGTACTCACTGACTGCCGTTGGTATCTGTGCTGCGTGCGTCGTCAGAGCTGCGATTGTCTGCAAAGAAAGTGGAGACAAGTCACTCATTAGCATAGTTGGGTAGCCTGTAGTAGTAGCCTGACCCCCGGACTCCTGCTCAGCCCCCATGGCAGGCCGACCATAAAGCGATGACATAAATCACGGCAAGCCGACAGTAAGCCCCAGCTTAATCTAGCTGCGACACGGCAGTAGGTAAGCTTCTTTAATTAAAGTGGATAGAAATGCAGCTGAAATTTCGTTTTCGTGTTGCAGGCAGATATGGGGAAACATTATGTTCTCACGATTCTAAGGCTGCGCTGTGCCTGTGTCTGTGATGATGCCTTGCAGTTGCTGATGGCGAAAACTTTCGCCAGCCTCTTGCGCTGGGTTAGAGTTGAACCTGAATCCAGTCAAAGTCGACGCTGGAGTTGAGGTTGAGTCGGGGCCAAGCGGCTCAGAATGAAGCGGAGCCAGGCATTGGTCCAGTGTTGTGCCACTTTTTTTGGCAACATGGCAACAAACGGGCGCAAGCAGGAGCGACCGAATCGCGTTTAGCATACGGAGAGAGAGTCGAGTCGGCAGTCCGGTCCGATCCGATCCGTCTGTTGGCCACCTCATATCCAGGTTAATCGCATTGGCATGCAATTGTCATTCGGGGTTCTGCTGGCTGATTGATGTGTTTAGCTGTTGACTAGCTGGCCTGGCCTGGTCTGCCAATTTTCCATTTCAATGGGCCCAGAATGGGGCTACGGATTGTCGACTCTCGGATAATACTTACGATTAAGTGCAGCGCCGTGTACAGTACGTCCATTTGTGTGCCCGACTTCATGGTGCGAGCTGCAAAAACAACAAAAAGGTGAGAGAAAGACGTAGATTAATGCGGTGCTCAAGACTTGTGAGATATCCGTGATAACCGGTTTCCGACACCCACAATACACGTATATCAATCCGATTATGCTAAATCATACAACATACAGCTCGCACAACAGTTCTGCAATGAATATTTGTTGGGTTTCGCTGGGGTTCGTTGCCGGCGGGCAAACTTTCTGTTTGCCAATTGGGTCAAGTCAACACAGCCCAGCCAAAAATTTGGCTCCAATGTTGCCAGCATCGCGTGCGCGGATCTTGCAAATGGGTTAACATCGGCATAAATTTGAAGCAACGGTTAAACAGTGACTGAGAAGATGTAGGAGGAGCTGGAGGCAGAAGCATCTTCAAGTACCCCCCAAAAACTGAGCCGAAAGATGGACAAACATCCGTCAGTGCAACTCATGCCGGAGACTCATTGTGGCATGACTGTGATTTCCGCTATTACAACACAAACAGAAGCAGTAGCCAGCCAGTGGCTGCACTGGGCTGGGGAGTACACATATTACGAGGAATTAAACATATATCAATAACCGGGCATGCTGCACTCATGATAAGCACTTTTTAGCTTCCTGCAACGTACACACGGACCGACGTTGTGTGAGAACAACCTGGTTGCGAGTCATGGCCAGGAAGACACATCCACAGCCACATCAAAATCACCTCCGTTGTGGCCGGTTAGATGATTATCTTTGGGGCGATCCGAAAAAACAACAACAACATGCGGCTTACGTTGATGGCATGGCCAACAGGCAAGGCAAGGCGATAATGGCCCCGGAGGCAATGATTTGTTGTTGCAGCCTAGCTGCTGCTGCTACTGCTGCTGCCAACACATTTCATTCACTTGACGGCAACGCAGCCAGAAGAAATGATGTCACAAGACCCCCATCGCCACTCAACTGCAGCTTCGCGTCTGGATCAGTTATTATCCAAGTGCTGTAATCTCATTGAGGGGTTTTGTTATTATTCAAAATTGGGGAGAAGTTGCCAGCAGCAACTGGGTCAATGGTTATCTTATGAAAATGATAAATAGTGAACATTATGCACCGCACACACACACACACACAGACACACCAATCACCAATTTGTCAATGCTGGCAGGCCCACACTTCCTCAACAATAAGCCAATGTTTCAATATAGATTGGGATCGCGGAGCGTAGCGGATCGTCGCTCAAAGCTGAATGCAAATTGCCAACTGACGCCAGCAACAGCTTCACATCCCATCCCACAATGGCAGTGCGGACTCGGTACTACTTCCATTGGCATTGCAATAAATTAGCTAAAATTAGCAGAAAATGACGTAACCTGCTCGAACAGATACAGAAATATGTACTCCAAATTGAAAACGCAGCTTCATGCAGGCAAAAACAAAAAATTGAGCTGGAAAATGCGGCTAAGCACGCCAACGAATATTATGAATAATGACTTTGATTGGCATCTGCTCTCGTTACCCAGTTCGGGGCAAAAAACAACAACAGCAAAAAGTAAAAGAGGAGAGAAAAAAAATAATGCCAAAGTGGCAAAGTGGAAAATGGGAGCTCTGTCTGACCTTCAATTACGTTTCGTCTGCGATAAGGGAAATTGCAACTGGAAATTGGATCAATAGCTCAATAACTTTCACGACTCTACGAGTGGATATTTGGAATCAGCAAATGAAATAAATAATAATTGAAAAGCAATCGAATAAGACAGGAAATTGAAGTTGCTTCCTTCTTTCATTTTCTGTATTCCACTCATGGAAATGAAGAACAACTTCAGAATGGAAATGATATTTACATGTATGTAATTTTTCCTTCCTGCTGCCATGATTCATTCATTGACTATTCAACTCGATACACTCAAAGTATGCGTGTTTGTGCGTGTGCATTGAACTGCAACGAATATTTTATGTCGATTTGAATCCATTTGACACACATTTCGGAGAGCAAACAAGCAAAGCAACAAAAGCTACGCCACGCCACGCCACACACCACCTAAAACCTAAACAAATACGACCAACAAAATGGTCCGTGCAACTGAATAAATTAAGTGAGTGTGTTTGTGTTTTGCGTGCCAACGATGTAGTGTAGTGTTTTACTTTTATTTTGTTTAAACAATTGCATTTCCATTGATGTGTGCGCAATGTGTGTGTGAATGCTCTGCTAATGTGGCGGCAAAGTGACCTCGCGTGTTTCCATTTTCCCCCCAAACAGTTAAAGTAATTTATTTGCTTTTAAATACAACAACAGTGTGCCAAAAACCAAAATGGCAGTTTGGAAATGCATGCTTAAGTTTTACAGCTTTCTGCTTGAGCAAAATTGTTAGGAAAAGCGAAAAAAATAAAACGAAAAAAGACCCCAAAGGGTATGAAAAAAGCGCGTAACTGTGCGTTAAATTGCGCCCAAGTTAAAGATTCGAAAATTAAATTTAAATTGGCCGTTTAATTGTTGGGCCAGGCAAGACTAATATCTGATTATTCGGTGCCGCCTATGGATCAATTCATTCATTCATCAACGAATTAGGCTGCTCCACATACAAAGTACCTGTGTAAGCGGGGCACATTAATCAAACGAAATAAGTGAGGGACCCCGAAACCTCAAGAATTGGGTGAATTCATTAGTAGAAGCAGCAGCGGCGTCGCTTACAATTAGAATATCACACGATTCCCATCTCGAGATGTTGGATTAGATACGATGCAAATGGCCAAACATGCAAAAAAAAACTGTGTTAAGCACACATTTTATATATGTATGTATGTATGTATGTATGTACACATGTACATAATATATACAGATAAGCGATATACCAGCATTAACCGCAACACAAACATGGCTCTGGCTCTGACCCATTTGAAACGAGCAAACGGCCAAAGAAAGAGTGAAAGAGAGAGATCGGACGGACTGAGAACCTAACTTTCGGTTGCGTTGCGGTTTGCCGTGTGGTGTGGTGTGGTGTGGTGTGTGCTTTGGGCGGAAAGAAGGGAGGGACAGGGACAGGTAGCAGTGCCATAAAAATGAGAAATCTCTCCAAGCCAAGACCATCTCTCTGTCTCAAATATATACGCGTATTCGGGTCGGCACAGAGCTGTAATATGATCAATCAGCATAGCGATGCGTACAGCTAATTTTGCTGCAATTTCGCTGCCATAGAAAGTAAGTTGGGGCTGGTTATGTTATGCCATGACCCTCTCTCTATGTCTCTCTCTCTCTTGCGATCTTCAACTCGATTTTGACTGTAAGAGATGCAGGCGTTAGGCTCAGATTGGGCTATGCCTTTGCCACCATTGTTTGATTATCCCGCTTTGTTCTTAATGATGGTAATTAACGAGTCGAGTCAAGTCGAACGTAAAAGGGTCAAATGCGCTGCAGTCTCTGTCTCTCCACACGCATATTTCTTGACTTTTTACAGTTTGAATGAGGTCAGGCATGGCTTTAGTTTTGTTTCTTTAGCTTTTACTTTTACCCGAAAAACTTCTAGTGGCCGCCGCAGGTGCTTTTGTCTATCTGCTGGCATCGACTTTGCGTGCTAATCAAGCACTAAAGATCAATGGCAATTGAAGAATCGACTTTCACCTGCTTGTGTATGCAGGGGGTGGGGGGCAGGGGCATGCTTCGGCCGTGAATTAGAATTTCAAATGTGGAGATATCACAATTAGCTGGCATTTGATTGGGGCAGATCGATAGCAGGTAGCACTGGCAGACTCCGGCTGACATCTCAGGTCTCAGGTGAAAAGCAAACGCAGCCAACGAATCGGAACGAAGTTTATTTTGTTTACCCGCTTTACGGCCTGGCGGCGTTGCATCAAGGTCATTGCAATTGTCTCGTCGTCGTCGCCGCCGCCGCCGTATCCGTCTTATTGTGTTGAACCCCACAACACAATGCGCAAATGAGCTAACAATGCTTTAATTCGCTATTGGCCAATTGCAATAAACGCCAACGCCAATTCCCATTGTGCTGGCCACGTTTATAGGTTTTGATTTGGCCAACCGCAGCAGCAGTAGCAGCAGCAGTGGCCCGCATTAACTTTAATTTACTCTGCAATTAAGACAAAGTGAGAATTTTGTGGCAAAGTGCGCATCGTTAGCGCTTAAATGGTCGAGCCCAACCTTTTTGGAAATGGAAAGGCCTCCTCTCTAGGGGGTGTGCGCCTGTGTTGTCCTTGTGCAATGCTTTGCACCAATATGAGCGCTGTGGCCGTTGCCAAACGCAGCTTTGTGCCGTAAACTGGAGCGTGGAGACATCTTGCCACATCTCGGACGGGCAGGTGGACCGTACGGACGGTGTGTGACCAAGTTTGGGGGTGAGACCAAAACGCAAGCCGCTGCCCAATTTCGTTTGCTCTGTCTCCGTCTCTGGCGGTTATGTAAGTTTTCTGCCAATGTTTTTTTTTCGTTTCTTTCCTTTGGGCCCGCGTTGATTTGTCAAGTTGTTCAATTTGGCTCAGCCGCTGACTGGCAATATGCAAAATGCTTATTGGACACCCACAACAACAGCCAGTGGCTCAGCCTCCAAGTATTTCTATTTTTTTTTCTTTTTGACGCCTAATTTTGTGGTTTACTTTACAAGTTTTGTCAAAGCAAAAACAAAACAAACGGCAAAGAAATTCGCATTGAACGTGACTCGGTCTAAGCTGTGGACATGAATGTGTTTGATTTTTATCAGGCCTGGTCTACAATATTTCAGTTTTAGCCATTTACTTTGCGCTTTTTGCTTTGCCTTTGCCTTTGCCTTTTTGACTGGCGCCCATTGTTACCCGCCGCTTGTCTTATAGTTTTTTTGCCTTGCCTGAAGGCAGTTCAAAAACTCGTTTTTGTAGTTCCGTTTTTTGCTGTAGCTGTAGCTTTAGGTTTTCTGTTTGCTGTTTGCTGTGTTCAGCCTGTCTAGAAGTACTTAAAATTGAGGCTTCCAGCGACACTGGCAACGGCTACTGCTGGTCAACGAGCTTGGCATGAGACTAATTCGTCATTAAAGCCCATTTATTGTAGGGTATTTTAAACCGAATGAGGGAATCGACTGATGAGCTACCGACACGGGCAATGCTAATTACCTGGAGCCCGCATGACCTCATAATAACTTTATCCGAGCTGCCCCACAGACTCGCGCGCATCTGTGCTTTTGCACTGATGACTCCTCTACTCAAAATGATCTCATTCTGTGGCAAGAACTCGTAGGAAACGAGCGTAATTTCCCAGCTGAAGCTTAGCTCTCAGATATCTCCAACACTTGGTATACATTACATTACGTACAGTTCCATGTTCATGCCGGCTAAACTTAGACCTCCGCTGAAGACAGTTCAAGAGTCAGCATTAGCCACACCCCATTTAAAGCGGGGATTTGAAAGTGTTTTCGGAATGAGTCGAGCATTGCTACAGCTGGAGCCACAGCTCTTATTCGATTGCAGTTCAGTTCAGAGGTTTTGTTTTTTTTTGCGTGGGGTTTGTCTTAGGTAAAAGCCTGCATTAAGTCAGCTTGATTTTGGCTCCAACTGCGACTGTGACTCCGGTGTGGGCTAAGAGAGGGGTGACTGTGGCAACTAGCCAGACGACTTTTCATTTTAAGCCAAAACAAACACGAAATTTGCTGCACATTGTCCAGGCCACGCCAGGGAGCAGATCGGCCAAGTGACTCATGGCTAAGCGAAGGGGAGGGGCGTGGAGGCATGGCACGCCTCTAGCTAGCGAACGGTAACTTTTGGGTTTTTGCATAATTAGCGGCGAGCGCCAACGTGTCGCATGAGTAATGCGCTCGGGGAAGACAGGCCAAGTTTGTTGCCCAAGTCTTTCGCATTTCGTCTCAACTGTAAATCAATATGTTGCAAAAAAAAAAAAGTAATGCCGAACGAGCGGGAAATCTAACGTTGTAAAGCTCTTAAAATTCGGTTGAATGAACCCACAGTTTTTTGCGGCGCTTTCTTTGGCTGTTCTTCGGCCAACGTTTTCAATGCGAAAGATTATAAATCAATTATTAGGCTGCCTCTCCCCCCGCACCGACAGCACACCTTTGGAAAGCCCACACAATGTCTGGAGTTCAGTTCATGAACCTACCCAGTGGAAGGAATATTCATCATCTGCGTTTTCGATTAAAGAGCAGAAACAGAAGCTCAAACCGAAGTCGGGAGATTGTGTGACTCTCTCTCTCTCTCTCTCTCACATAATCGCAAAAGAGTCATACATATAGCGACAAAATTATACATATTTTTTTTCCGTCTTTATTTTATTTTGTGCTTCCTTCAAGGTCACTCGCAGCAGTTGTTATATAAACAAGTTAACTACACGATTGCCAAGAAACTGGTATTCAAGCACAGCAATAGGCAGAGCAGAGCTCGAGAGCTCGCGCCACTCGCGGATTCGCCTTTTTAATTATACAAAATTTAACGCTTGCGTTGGCGTTCCTCAAACTCTGGGGCCAGGCAAAACAAAGCATTCTGAGAATGTTGTGGCAGGCAGCCAGCCCACAGATGAGAGAACTAACCGGAGGCAGAATGTTGCGGGGGCAATGAGACGTTACATACATATGTACATATACAAAGGCCATTCATTATTCATAGCAAACAGGCGTTGCATTCAACACAAAATAGCCGTGCATTACATTGGCCAGACAATATTTTGATGGCTAACAAACCACAAATTAACCAATTAATAGGCGATGCATCAAAAGGGAAAGGCCAGGCTCACTCCACACAGCCAGCGTTCGTTCCCATCGTTCGGATGATGCAAGTGTTCGGGGCCACAGCATCGGCTCATCCTCACTCAATGTCCATCAATCAAATTTTCTAATTGCTTCTTTTAGACGCCAAGCCAAGCAAAGCCAAGCCAACATACACGATCTCGAAACGAAACGAAACGAACATAATTATGGCCCCTTCCGCCTGGCTAGATGTTCCGTCGAAGTGCTAAAAGTTCGACAGGGCGAAGCTCCATCTTTCGGCTCAGCCATAACCCTGGCTTTTCTCAGGTAAAATGATTAATGTTATGCACTGAGAACTGGGAAATTGTTTGGTCAGCCAATTAGCAACAGATTCTGGCCACACAATGTGGGCTTGGACCTGGAATTGAAATTGGTCTCTGCCACCACCGAACTCCTGAATGCGATGACACATTACTTATGCCGCACACATCCAGGAATGGAAATGGGAAGCGGGTGGGGGGGGCCAAAACGGATGTCCGTGATGTGGCTGTTTAAACAGCAATGCAGCCCCTACTGCTGCTTCTATTTGAGGCATGCCACATGCATCCATCCCATCCCATCCATATTTGTGTCCCCAGACACCGGATGATGTAACCATCTGCGAACTTGGCAGCCAATTTTGGCCAGCGGCAGCGCCAACCTTGGAAAACAGGTTCAATGCAGATTGGGGGGGACAGTTTTGCTGAGAAACGCAGCAAAGCAGCTAAAGTCCCCATTTAATTTGCACAGAAAACAAATTGAACTCCAGTTTCAGCTGCAGCCTCCTCCTACTCCTATCCCAATCGCAAGTTTTTCAGGCGAAATAAAACAGCGAACCGGTTTGGCTGATGGCTGATGGATTTTTGGCAGATCCGCAATGTGAGCCGATTTATGAAGTCATCTTTTTGAGGTTTTAAGTTTTTGTTTTCGGCCAAAAAAAAAAAAAACTTCGATATTGAATGTGAATTTTGTGCCGTTTGCAACTGTTATGTTGCCTGGCTAACGGTTTGGCCCCGGCTCCGACACTCACCTCTGTCCCAGGTTGTCCAACTTCGCCCTTCTTGTGTAATCCAATCCAATGGGTTGTGTTGTGCTGTGTTGTGTTGGGCGGTTGGTTGTTTTTCGCTATGGTTCAAACTGGTTGGGATTGGCCAAAATGATGATGAATTTTAATTATATTTTTGTTGTAGGGAATTTTAGTTTCGTTTCACATGAGTTTCAGCTTTTGTTATTGGCATTAAATGAATTTTTTTTGCGCTTCGAGCTTCCTCTATTTATTTTTCCGTTTTGGTGGCCAACACTGGTTTTACATGTTAAGGCTGTGGGTAATCACACACACACACACACACACACACACATATGTCAGAGATCCCGAAGAGAAACGGACAGAGAGCGAGAAAGAGCGAGAGACTCTTTTAGTGGATTGTTGCAAATATTTTCGAAACTGTTGCCGCCGCTGCTATTATTGTATGTTGCCTGTTGTCCCGTTGCCTGTTGCACGTTGCCCGTTGCCCGTGGCAACACAAAAGACTCGAGACATGTAAAACCTCCACAAAACTCTCCGACACTTTTACACACTTGCCCCCAAAACAGCAGCGCGAAAAACTGTATTCAAAAAGATTCACAAATCATTCAGCACGAATTTTTAAGCTGCCTCGGTTCAACCACCCGTCGAGCGTAATATCTTCCCAAGGGCAGCAACAATCAGCAGCAACCAAAACCCAGACGACAGACAACAGACAATTTATTTTCGAAAATCCAAAGAAACAAAAATTTTAAAAATCTCCACTGGCGTTGCCAATGGGGTTTGCACGATCCAATTAGAACCGGGTAAACACACTTATTCTTGAATCTTTAAACGCACTCAGAACTTGGGATCGATGAGGCACTCGCGCACACGAGGATGGGTCGAAACGGAGCGGAGCGAAACGAAGCGGGAGAGGGTCGAATCGGATCGGATCGGATCTGTCGTGCGATCCGCGTTCGTTAGCTATGTGGATGTCTCTCGCACACCAACCTGGCCAAGACTGATTGAGCCAACCGAGTCGAAGATCGAGCCGAGTCGACTCACGCGCTCTGGCACTCCGAAGAGTCTCCCCCCGCCGCCAGAGGCAAGACGGCAGGCCAACAACCGGTCTTGTCAAGAGTCTTTTCGGAGTACCCTGGCTTGGGATTTTTCGGAGTATTTGGCAAGTCTGCTCTTAGTGTACGCTCTTCAAGCCACTACCAACCTGCGCCTGAGCCCAAGTCTGGCCTATCGATGTCTCTGCCTCGGTGTCGTTGGCAGTTTTTCAGCAGCAACACTCAAAGCGAGCTGCACGCTCTGTTGGGCTCTCTTTGCTGCCACCTACCAGTCGGGGATTGTCTTTCTAATGAGTGCCTCCCCTTTGCATAATTAGAGGTTTAGGCGTCCAGTCGGCCAGTGGTCATCTCATGCCACAGCTATCCCAAGCCAAAAGGTTCCAGATCAGGCCAGGGCGTCGTCATGCTTGGCCACAGCCACAAACTTCTGCTCGACTCTGACTTGGCAACCGTCCGCTGATGCAATTATGGGCAATGTGTGGGCTGTCACCAGAACACCTTGATGACGGCATATATAGCCATAGCCATAGCCATAGCCACAGCCATGGGTATAACAAATCGACTGATCAGGTTGGGTTCGGGGATAGAATAGCCAGGGGACAGTTTCTTTCTGGTTCATTGTTTGCTGTTGTCCATAAATCTTGGTACTTGCATTTACATTTTAGGACTCAAACTCCCTTCGAACACAAATAGAGGACGAGGTACAGGTAGCTGTGGCACATAAAGAAGGGTACGGCTGTCATTTTCCCTTGAAGTCGAGCGTGTTGCTGTTTATACTTTTAGTTATATCAATATTTATGATTATTATGCGTGCTCCTCTTGTTGATCCCCCCAATGGAAGTGGAGAATCGAACGGAATATGGTTTTAAAACGTGAGAGAATTTCCTAAGAGGCATTTCAAATCTAATTAAATATGGGGGGAAATACTGAAGGGTACAATTATGACTGTGAGAAGAATTGAGAGCTCTATTCATAGCTGAGCTTACATCATACAAATTCTGTGGAGCATTAGCATATGGTTAGATTTCTCACCCACGCTATAAATTGATTGATTTTTTGTGTGTGAATTTATAGGCGCCCCCACACGAGCTGCCAAAAAGTTGATTAAGTTCATCAGACTTGGAATTTTATGCAAGGGAAGGTGGTGGCGATTCGGGGCAACAGTCTCCACGTCAGACAATCGAACAAACGGCGGAAAAACAACCCCCCCCAACACTTTCCATTGTCATGGACTCAAGGCGCCGGTAGCCGGCAATTCCCTGAAGTAGCCAGGGGTAACTGGTGGCAGGGGAGATTTATTTACTGCGGGGCGAACAGACCGGAATCACATCAACATTGGGCGACAACTCATTTGATATAGCCACTGGATAGAGCTCAGGAAAATTAGTTTCGGGGATAAATTCTATGTGTACGAGGTCTTGGGATAAATATCGGCATAATTGTTTGAACTGTTAGCTACGGACAGGGGCAGATTAGAGCACTGGTTGCTGTAATACGAATAATATTCCTCAATGGCCGAGTTATTGTCACGCGAGAAGGAACTTTTCAAGATGAATCAGAAACTCAACTTGTTGACCCTTAGCCCGGCCGGTATGTCAGATGTCATTTACCCGACGGAGGTATCGTCTGGACTCACCGCTGGCTTGGGCAGGACGCGCAATGGCACCTTCCATCGGCAGAAGGGGCCGAGTACGCTGCTGAAGAAGAAGGGCGCGCAGACAAAGCTGCTGCCAAAGGCAATGGGAGCAGGATGTGTCTCGCCACCGGACAGAAACTCGCCACCGCCCGCGTCCACTCTGCTGAACAGTTCGAAGGCGCCGGACTGGAAGAAGGAAAGGCCAATCGCACCCCCTCGCCCACGGCGGCCCGCTTCGAGAGCAAGTTCAGCACGTTCACGCGGGGCCAGAGCAGCAAGACGGCGACGATCGTTAAGTACCGGAACCCCACCTTCAGCGATAGCACCTCGCTGGACATGATGCTGCTCGACAACGTGAGCATTAAGTCGGATAAAATCGAGATGGAGGTCACCCAGAGACGGGAGAGCACCACTGTGGTCAATGGCCAGGCCAAGAAGCAGCTGACGCAGGACAACTTCATCAAGTGAGTGACACAGCCAACGGGCTACAGAGAGAGAGAGAGAGAGAGTTCTTCATCCTGATCTTCCACAGATTCCTGAAGGCAAAGGTAGCCATACTCGAGGAGGATCATGCCCAGCATGCCAGTGAATTGGGCCGCCAGAAGGAGAAGCTAGACCAGACCCTGGAGGGGTTGCGCAAGTCGGAGAGTCAGCGGGATCAGAGTCTGCACTCCAACAAGCATCTGGGGGAGCAGCTGCAGCGCGCCGAGCAGCAGTACGAGGAGGCCAACCGTCGGCTGAAGGAGCGCCAACAGGAGTTCACCAGCCAGCAGCGCGAGCTGGAGCAGCTGAAGCGCGACAACAAGGTGCTGAAGCAGACCAACACGAATCTGGAGAACCGTCTGACTCGCAACCAGGAGGAAGCCGAATCTGCCCGCCAGGCGCTCAACAAAATGCGCGACGAGCAACGCGACGAATTGGACACGCACCGCAATGAGCTGAAGGCAAAGGAAAGCCGCATCAAGGCTCTGAAACGGCAGCGAGGCGACCTACTGAATGCCTACAAGAAGCAGCTGTACATGATCGACAATCTGAAGCGGCAGACCAGCTGCATGGAGCAGTCGGTGGCCATTGGCTGCGGGGAGAAGGAGTTCAACAAGGTGCTGGAATGGAACGCCAAGACGTAGTTTTTAGATTTTAGCTACACACCAATGTATATAAATGAACAGCAATTAAATTTTATGGTACAGCTCCCCAAGCAATCTCGTTTCAATTATCACAGTAACTCAATTAGGAAGGAATCAAGGAATCCCTGGACTGGCCTGGCCACTGGCTGGACCTTTTGGTGAGTATAAAAGACGTGACCGCTGCTTGGTTGGACACAGAACCATTCGCTCGCTTCAGGCACTCACAACAGGACCATTTATCGCACACTGCCCACAACGCTCACCGAAAACTGCAAAATGGCTCTCCGATTCTCACTGACTCTGCTGCTGGTGACCATACTGGCCATGGCCATTCTGCTGGGCTCCAGCGAGGCGGCCTACAGGAAGCCCCCCTTCAATGGCAGCATCTTTGGCAAGCGCAACGGTTTGGGTAAGTTTCGAATGCTGCTTCCCAGCTGGGGATCATTGAATGACTTGACTTGACTCTGATTTGTATGTAGACTATGACAATGCCAAGATGAGTGCCGTGTGCGAGGTGGCCATGGAGGCGTGTCCCATGTGGTTTCCACAGAACGACAGCAAATAGGACCACGCCCTCCGACTTCGCCTCCTAGAAGTGATCTCAAGCCTACGATTAATACAATATCAGCAGCAGGCAGGCAGATGCTGTGGCTGCACCTGTAGCAGCTGCGACTAAATGGCGAAAACCGAGACATTATAAAATCATGTAAAATGTTATATTATAAGCCGTGCATACGCATAAAACTTACGCATTATCATACAGATACATACATATAATCATTAAACATACTGCAATGAACTTGATCCTGCTCTATCATTACTGAAATATTCCTACAGATGACCGTTGGCTGCCAGTCGATGCAAGCACACTCGTGAGATACAATTAGATTACAATTAGAATACAGTTTGAATGGGGCCTAGGCCGCATCTGTTGCACGCTGCCACTTCTAGTGGCCTAGTGTATCCTCGGCGCTCGTCCACGGCCCCGATGTCGCAGCTCATTCACATGCTTGCGCAGATTGGTTATGTAGTCCGTCATGGAGGAGGTGAGTGCCTGAAACGAACAACATTTAACATAGCCAGCATTCAAAGGCGTGTTAGACATCAACTCACAGCATCAAGAACGTAGCGGGGAATGTATCCCTTCAGATCTAGGCACAGCACCCATTCAACGATGCAGCTGTCCGATTTGCCAACGATTTCCCGAAAGGCAAACCCAGTGACAATATTCTCGCCCCTGCAATTGTAAGAGTGAATTTCCGCGCTGTGTTTCCCGTTTTGTTTGCAGCCTCACCTTGTGTATTTGGATGTGGGCGGAACAGCAGCGTATTGCACACTAATCGCGGCGGTCATCCAAACCTTATCCGTGGTCTTGCCAATGCTGCTGGGCTTAGTCATGGTCTCTTTGTCCTCTTCGCCATCTATCTTGTCTTTGGCATCTGAAAACTCATCTTGGTCCAGTGGCGGTGGTTCATCATTAAAATTAACTACTGGCCCCAGACTCTTTGCCCCCAGACTGTTGCCCAGTGTATTGAAGGGCGTTGAGGGACCCACCGATGAGCTGGGGAACTTTGCCCGACAACTGGTCACACTGCCGGGCAAAGGCGATTGCGATTCGCCATCAGAAATGGTGCTGACACTGCCCTCGCAGGAGGGATTCAGGGTGCTGTTGTTGTCGTCATCGTCGCTGCTCAGCTTGGCCACATCATCGTCGTCGCAGATTTGGCCATTGTTGAATAGACGACACGACCGTAGGTTGACAAAGTCGCGACTCTTTACCATGCCACCACCACCTCCGATGGACACCTGATAGGTGATGTCCGTGTACGAGTTTATTTTCTATTTAATCAAAGATATTTTGTGTGTGAGCAAAGAAATTCTCTGGATTCTTTTTCATGGACTTACGCGCACTATTTTGGATTCCAGTAGCGCCGGATTCCATTTTGGACAGTCCTCAATGCGATAGAATAGATCTTCCATCAGTGCCTTGGCGGGATATTTGATGCGGGCCTGTAAAACGAAATAAACTCCATTTAATACATGAGTCGCAGCAAGCGCAGCCTAACGCACCGTCAATTTGTATATTTTTCCTGTCTTTTCCCGCTGCATGCTGTGAATGGTGTCGCCCTTGTGGGTTACTTTTTCCACCTTCCAGTCACTGGACTCAATGATCTGATAGGCCTTGCGCAGGCAATCCAAGCCCATTTGGTTATACTCCTCATCCTGAAATGAGGAACCAATCAAGGGAAAGTTAGTTGGTAGGCAGGACAATTGTTATTTTGTATCCATTAAACTACCGAAAACATTGCTGCTGCCGTCAGAATCAAACGGTCAGCATCTTTTATAGTCGCCAGGCGGACTGTATTTTATTCAAAAATGTTTATTGAATGCGCATACATGAATAGCTTACCTCTTCATCTTCTTCGTCAGAGTGGCGAGCTGTGTCCAGCGGTGAATAAAAATCAGTCACACTCTGCGGCGGTCGCTCGTTCTCAATCAAGATGGATGGCTGTACCAAAGGTGTGCGATCATTCGAAACCAGAGCTACAATAGAATGAACAAAAATTAACATGTTGAAAGGAAAATGAAGCCAAACCGAACTTACACCTGAAATAGTGCTGGGCATGTCGCTCCTGTGGTATGACCCGACAGTCAAGGAACCAAGCCTCGCCCCAGGCCAGTATAAATGAAGTGATTATGAGGATGACTTCGAATACTTGTTGCTTGGCTTGCAGCCACTGTGGGCCGGATAAAGGAAAGATTGTTTAAATTACGCTCATTGAATGTGCCCAATATGCATGTCTCACATTGAAAACGAAAACCTTGGAGATAAGGAACAAGCACGAACAACTCGTCGATAGCTGCAAAGGAGGAATTTTCTGATCAGTATCAGAGCATCAATCAACATAGATATAAACATACCGCTATAATGGACCAATGATTGATGTAAACCACGGCGTAGAAAAAGATCAGGACTATGAATCGACACAGCGCTATGGCAACCACATCGAATAGCGATGTATAGATGGTGTACTCCACAATTTGCTTGTGAAACGCCTGGAATATATTGTCCCCATCAATCTGAAAAATCCGAAATCAATAAAAGTTTAAACATTTCGACACAATAAACGACACATACCACAATGCAAATGAGCCACAGCAGTGACACAAACACCAGATCGAATGTTACGAAGAGGCAGAAGAAGCGTCGCACCACAGACATTCGTCCATCTTGCATGTAGCCGGCTAGAAAGTCCTCGGTTATCAAGTTGATGGAATGTGCTCGTGCTGTTATTAAAAAGCGATCGAGTTTAGACAGAAATTATGGTATGATGTGATTGCTAGCAGCTGTACTTACACATATCATATTGCATGTGGTAGGCATTATTTCCATATCGCGCATTGGACAGAAGGAGCTGTGCAGCGTTGCGAGCGTCCACTGAATCACTTGGAGGCATGGCAGTCGGTGGTCACTGAGCTTAGCTCATCTTATTATCCGCTATAACGACACCAGAACATTGTTTATCAATTGCGAAATGCGCTTATCTTTGATTGATCCTACAAAATCAGAACAATGGAAAGGGAGGAAAGCCGAAAAGACTTGTTCCCTTCTGGAGCAGCTCAATGTATGACATGACTAATTCAAAGGCGTATAAATAGTCAATTATGTTTACACCGATAAGAAGTGAATTAGTCGCCATCGTTATATGAGTTTATACCGACTTATAAATACATTTAACATGTTCATATAGACATTTAATTAGCAGACTTGACCCACTAACCAGGCTCGGCATCTGGAGCACAGCCTATAACTATTCCTATACGTATGCATTGCAGCCAGCTTATAAATTATCAATAATCAAATCTTTGGTTTTTCTTTGTTTTTCCTCCGCCATAAACAATTTTCTAGCTGTTGCGGGTGTACGCTAGCTAATTCATTCACAATAAGAAAATACAATTTACCTTAACTAATGGTATTCGTTGCACTTTGTTCTTATAGTATAAAAAATACGACAGCAGGCGTCAATCGCTATCTAATTGCAATACTTTTATATATTATTACAGTTTTATTTATGAACAAAAGGAAAAGAAAATATAACGCAAAAACAGCTGGTCAGTGTGGATTATTTGGCTTGCTCTAAAATACCAGATATACTACAAAGGCAAAAAGTATTTGCGAGGTATTTTATATCATTATGGTCGTATGACATTAAACTGATGGTGGAAATTAGGATATAACTCTCCGATTATGGGCTGAATGTGGGAATATTTTGAGGGACAAATCACACATATTTATTATTTACAATTTTGCTTAATTACTCAAGTGTATTGATATAATTTTGATATCATCGTAGGGTTTGTCCGTTTTGGGATTCGCTTTTGTGTTGCAAATATTGAGAACGACTTCCATGCCCCGATACACCCGACCAAAAACAGTATGCTTATTGTCAAGCCAAGGCTGCAAAGATTAATTATGGTTTTAAAAGAGGTCAACTAGTTAGGCAAAGTATTTCAATACTTACAGTAGGCAGGACTGTTATAAAGAATTGGCTACCATTGGTGTTGGGGCCAGCGTTTGCCATACTAACCGTATACGGACGATCATGCTTCAGACTTTGTACGAACTCATCCTTGAAATCGTGTCCCCAGATTGACTTACCGCCAGTACCGGTACCCGTGGGATCACCCGTTTGGACCATGAATCCCTTGATAACACGATGGAATATGTGGCCGTTGTAGTACCTGAATAATGGAGACGAGACCGTGTAAAGGGAAAGTACAAACTGAGAAACCATTCTAGTTCTTACCCATTTTTCGCATGAACACAGAAGTTCTCGATTGTCTTCGGTACCTCCTTGAAGAATAGCTTTATATGTACATCCCCTTTGGTGGTGTGTAGCACCACGTTCTCGTAGATACGTTGCACGACTAAAATGATTAAACAGTTTCAATGATATAGATCTTGAATGGGCAACACACAGAATTAAGAATAACCTTCGTCTTGAAAAAGTGTTAGCGTTAGGGGAAAAATTAAATGGTTAGTAAAAAATTAACTAAATAGATTAGAAATATTCGAATACCTGTGGCCTCTGGCACTGCAATAATGTCTTCTTTCGATGGCTTCTCATTGAATATATCACGGTCAACATCCTGTAGATCCGAGGGCAACCTTCGACTGTACAAGTAAAAGCGATTTTTCCTAGCAAACGTATAGGAAACGTGTAAGTAAATCTTCCAGGCTTTGACTAACAACTAAACCTACTTGTAACCGGTGCAAAAAGCTGTTGGATCATTTAAATAGTTGTGCAACGCTGCGTTTTCGCTCGCCTCCTGTTCGAGCGTTATTGCGGCCTTCTGCCTTTTTACTCTGCCTTGGAACAAGGCCACCTGCAGGGGCCGGATGTTGTCCGTCTTGCCCAGAATTGTGACGCAGCGATTCGTTACCACATTGATGACTTTTATGCCCAGCATGGTTGGATAGAGCAAAAAGTTACCGGTACTATCAAACAGAATGTTTAGTGTGGTATTTTGTGCCGTCTTCTCCAGATCGCGTTCAGCGGCCATTCTACAAAAAGTGCATTTAACAATGTTATGCAATAAGTCACAAAATATCTTTCTATATACCTTCTGCCAAACTCCATGTTCGGCAATGCGTGCGGCGTCTGCTGCAGTTGCGTGTACGTGGAGAGCGCTTCGTCAAACACTCTTATCATCTTTCCCGTGTTAAACTGAAATACGCGAACCTTGCGATCTGTGGAAATGGCGGCAAAGCGCTTGCCGTCCGGGGAGGCTGCTAGACCAGTGACTTGGGTCTTCTGCTTGGCAAACTCAAACAGGCTTGTGTCCAGTTTAGAGTCGAAATTCACCAGCCGCTGGGGAAATCTGTAATCATACTTTGGGGTTTGCCAGTACTCCAATATACCCTTACGATCCACCGATATCACCGTCTCCATGGCCACATTGAAGCACATGGCGACCACAGGGGCCGCGTGCATCTTCTCCAAGGTGTGCAACACTTGGCCCCCGCTCTGTCCATCGTAAATGTGTATGAAGTTGCTCTCCGAGTCCGTTCTGTAGATGAGATAATCATTATATTTAGCATAATATCTCTAAATTAGCCAGCTTACATGGCGAGTCCCTGGACGGCGTCCCCTGGAGCGCTTATCCATTCGGTACATTGAGGTGTGTAGCCCAGGCGAATTATATTTATCATGTCAAAGTTCACCACATCGAAGACCTTGGCTGTTTGATCGGTCGCCGCCGAGCAGAGCAATGTGCCACTAGCATTCGTAGACAACGACTTGATGGGAACTATACGTGAACGAACGCTGTGAAAATGAAATGTCAAAAGAAACTGCACGTCCACGTACCCAAATGACTTCTAAAGTGCTTGACGAACTCAATGCCCAGCTCTCCCTTCTTCCAGAACTTGATGTGCCCATCCAAGCTGGCGGTAACCACAAAGTCCGTCTTTGTGCACACCAAATGCGAGATCACGTCCCTGTGCATGTAGCTCCGTTCATAGCTCTCGGCATTGGGCAGGTTCTCCAGGAAGATGTGTTCGTACGGCAGCACTGCACAAAGAAAACCCATTTCGGTGAGAGCAATCACACAGATTGACAGAAAATTGACTATTTACCCTTCTTTTTCTTGGCCGGCACAGCAGTTTGCTCCGAAGGCATTGGCCCAATCCAAACAGTCTCTTCACCATCGGCATCGTTCTCTCCCGCAGGTTCTGCATTCGGCTCATCTTTCTCCGCTGGGGCGCTACGCTTTAGATCCTCTCTAGTGTCTGATTCACTCATTTTGCACGCTATTTTCTTAATAAACAAATAAAAACACAGCAAACTCCTGAGAACGTGAACAATTTTAGCGCCGTTTGCATGCCCGCAGTGTGACCGCGGGATTATCGACCAAATATACCGCCTGACCCTGAGCAATATACCGCAACATACCAAAAACTGTATTAAATATACCACATAATATACCGAAATAACACCCTGCGAGTGGCTAACAAACATAACAAGGCACAGAGATTTGAACAAACTTGATTATATTTGTATTAAAAACATTGTAAATACAAGATGGAGAAGCTTGGCCAGGAGGAAACTGCGCATTCCAGCCGGATTGCAGGCAACAGCAGCAAGGATGGCGATGATGGTGGCGGTGGCGGCGGTATCAGCGGCTGCGGCGGAAGCGCGAAAGGCATTGTTGTAAATGCAGCACTCGGTGATACAGAGACACGCATACGAATCAATAAATGGCGCGTACGCGAAGGACAATTCGTGTCGGCAGCACAAATCCTGTTTCTCTACCAGGAAGTTGGGGACGATGGCAAGCCGTCAAAGGCCGGCAACATTACAATCCAAAAATACAAGTCAAATCGTGCCGGAGTGGTCAAAAAGCGGCTTCGCAAAGACGGCGAAATGATAGTGAAGGGGTGAGTTTTCCCAACTCTCTGTTTTGGGGGGCGCTGTGCTGTTGGGGTTGGGTGGATGGATGGAATGCAATTATGCACAACGCCACACAGATGGGGGTATACACACATTTTGAGCGTGGATTTGTTTTTATTTGCCATTCCAGGGATGCGATTCTGGAGTTGTCCGAATGCATACACACAACCGTCATCAAGGATATGTGCGCCGACTGTGGAGCCGATTTGCGAAAAGATGACAATGTAAGTGTCAAAAACACTGAAAATTCCCAGTCGAGTGACAGAAGCCAATTTGATCGTTTCCCCTCTCTCCCCAGGGCCAAACCTCTGAGGCCTCGGTGCCGATGGTGCACACCATGCCGGACCTCAAAGTCACCCAAAAGCTGGCCCAGAAGCTTGGCCATGACGACACACGGCGTCTTCTGGCCGACCGCAAGCTGGTGCTTCTCGTTGATCTCGACCAGACGGTCATCCACACCACCAACGACACCGTGCCGGAGAACATCAAGGGGATCTACCACTTTCAGCTATATGGCCCACAGTCGCCTTGGTACCACACGCGACTGCGCCCCGGCACAGCCGAGTTCCTGGAGCGCATGTCCCAGCTGTACGAGCTGCACATCTGCACATTTGGCGCCCGGAACTACGCTCACATGATTGCTCAACTGCTCGACCCGGAGGGCAAGTTCTTCTCGCATCGCATACTGTCACGCGATGAATGCTTCAATGCCACCAGCAAGACGGACAACTTGAAGTGAGTGGCAACCCCCGAATATATTTTTTTGGGTAATCTTTTAATGGGAAAACATTTGCAGGGCTTTATTTCCGAATGGTGACTCGATGGTGTGCATCATTGACGATCGAGAGGATGTCTGGAATATGGCGTCCAATTTGATCCAGGTCAAGCCCTACCATTTCTTCCAACACACCGGCGACATCAATGCGCCGCCGGGCCTGTCCAAGCACGAGTTGGATGGTGAAGGTGTCGACTTCAAAGGTTAGTCCCGCATCCAAATCATCAGCAAACATCATTATAGTGTATATTTCTTGCAGATATGGCGGAGAAAGAAGAGGAAAAAGATAAGGCAGATGTGGAGAGCGAAATAAAAACTGAAGACCCCGATAAAGGCGACAATACTGTATCAAGCACAAGCAAAGACGAGGACGGGAATGAAGAACCCGTTGACGTAGTCGAGCATGAAAGCGACCCAAAGGATGCGGAGGTGACAAACACCACGAATATCACAGAATCAAAGGAGCCGACGGACAAGCTCAACGGCAAGGCGGATAAGGATGTGGATGCAGATGCAGATGCGGATACGGATACGATTGTAGATAATAGTTCATCTGGCACGCCGGATCCACAAAAGCCGGCCAGCGATAGCGAAGACATAGTGGTAGACGATGTGACATCGGAGAACTCCAAGGATAGCACAAGTGCGCTTAAAGTTGATGGCAACACGGAGATTGACTCAAAGGCAACGGCAGCCGAAACGAACGAAACGAATGACCTGGTGGAGTCGTCGACTAGTCCAACGGATAAGGAGAACCAGAGCCCAGCTAGCGGCGAAGATGCCGCCACCACATCAAAGAGTCCAATCGTCAAAGTCAACCACGACGATGGAAAACTAATTGAGATTGAGGACCCGGATGACTACCTACTCTACTTGGAGGTAATATTGCGCAACATACACAAGCGCTTCTATGCGATCTACGACGAGACCATGGAGATACCAGACTTGAAGATAATTGTGCCTAAAATTCGATGCGAAGTGCTGCGCGGAAAGAATCTGGTGTTCTCTGGCCTAGTGCCAACGCAAATGAGACTGGAGCAGTCCCGCGCTTACTTCATAGCCAAGAGCCTGGGTGCCGAGGTGCAGCCGAACATTAACAAGGAGAGCACACATCTGGTGGCCGTCAATGCGGGCACCTACAAGGTAAATGCCGCCAAGAAGGAGGTCAACATCCGGGTGGTCAATGCCAATTGGCTGTGGACCTGCGCCGAGCGATGGGAGCATGTGGAGGAGAAGCTGTTCCCGTTGGACCGCAAAGTGCGCAACAAAGGCCGCCAGCCGCCCGCCCATTGCCACAGTCCCGAGCATGTGGTCAACTACAGCGAGAGATCGGAGATATCGCCGTCGAGCAGCAAGCAACAGGAGGAGCAAAGTGGAAACTTTCGGGAAACCCTAAATCCGCTGCTGGTCCTCACAAATGAGGAAATCGATTCTATGAACAAAGACTACGATACGTTCTTCGAGTCAGACTCGTCCAGTGACGAGGGACCCGTCAACTTTGGTAAGTCCACAGCATGACCAGATCATAAATTTTGTATTTATTTCCGACTGTTCCATTGCACCCTAGAAAATCCACCCATGGACAAGAAACTGCTGAAGCGCAAGCGTGAGGACGAGAACTCGAATCGGGCCCACGATTTCTTTATGCGCACTGGCGATGTTATGATGGGAGCGCCGAGTCTAGCTAATTTTGAGGAGGATGATCGCGAGCGCGATGACAATAACGAAGACGAAGAGGATGATGACGATGAGATTCCAAGCGCGAAATTCCGACGAGGTACGGAGGCGGGTCTCAAATAATTGGAATTCATTTACTAATCATCGAATTGGGGTTTCTTTCTTGCAGGGGAGGAGCTGCCGTCAGATTTGGAAATTGGTTCGGACTCGAACAGTGAAAACAATCAGGAGGATGAGGACGATGGCGAATGGAATATGATGGGAGCCGCTCTGGAGCGGGAATTTCTTGGGCTGGAAGATTAACTATTTGACTTTGATTTTGACATTTAGAATGTCTGCTGCGAGGCTTTCGAAGACGGAACGGAACGGAACCCAACCCACAACTTAACAACAACAACAACAAGAATTGAAGCAATAGGAGATCAGCTATCAGTTACATATTGATGTAGAGAGTATCTAGGTATGCCGCCTATGTATAAGATCTGTACTGTATGTATGTATTAGTAGTTAACTTTAAATAGTTTTAAGCGATCGCACACATCAGTCTTCGCTGAGTACTCTTTTACCCCAAAAACACACACACTCCAGACCCCTCGCGTCCCGCCCCTTACATCGTCACGCATTGAAATTGTAATCAAAAACATCTCACGACTTAAATCTTAAATCTAATCTAATGTAAATTGATATCTACTGTAAATGTTTTAAAAATAAATTCCGTTGAAACGGACTAGCTAGCGTCTAGTGTTTATTTTAAATATGTAACTTATGTACACCACACCAGTAGTTGTTTATTGTTTGTCGTTGTGTTTGTAATAGATCACCACATTAAACTTGAACAAATATACATAAAAAGTAAATTGAAGAAGAACCCCAAAACGATTTTGCTACGTCTTGTTGAGCGACGACCGCTGCTCCTTGAAGCGGCTGACTCGCTTCTTTGGGGTATGCGCGTCTATGTAATTTCCCTTGGGCAGGGGATCCGGCGCCGTTGGATCCTTAGTCTCCACCAGATCGTGCATCACCTTCTGGTAGGCACTCATGTCCCGCAGATCATCGTCCAGGGTGCGCTCCTTCTTCGCCCGGTTGCCTTTGCCCTTCTTTGCCTTCTTCGGCTGTTTTGTGGTTATGTGGGACTCGCGCTCAACAGCGGACTTATTTCGCAGAATTGACTTGGATAAAGGTGCATCAGTTGCTGGCTTGGAAAACTGGAAAGCAAAGAGGCTGTAGATATGTTCCAAACTGGTTTATGGCTATGCCTTACCTGAGCTCGAGGATCCTCGTAGGCCTCCACACGCGCAGTCTCGTTCAGTATGGGCACTTTCAGCTCCTGTTCGCCCTCGAAACCATTCACGTAAATGGGAAAAGTGTTCTGCGCCTTTGCCTTTGCTTTCACATGCTGCACGTAGAAATCTGCCGGCGTGCCTGGTGTGCCTTCGTCGCACTCAGGCATCGCAGCAGGCTCCGCATCGGAATGTGTGAAGTTTATGTGTAGGGTGTTGATGCGTCCAGTTGACTCCTCCAGTATTCGGTTAAGCAAATCGAAATCTTGGGCACTCTGATTCTCCTGGACATACTCTAGGTTCTGCTGAACCTTTTGCAATATCTCCGAGTTCTTATTTCTTACTTTCTCTGGATGCACTGGAATCGTGGTCGTATTTGGTGGTGGTTCATCCAGCGTTATGACATCGCGGGCCCGCTGCTTCGCCTTGGGCACCATTTCGGCAACGGATTCGTAGGTATGGAACTCCAGCTTCTCCTCGGACAGGGCAAAGGAAATGCGCCGCTTTTTTGGATCCGCTTTGGGTGCTTCCCCAGACGCTTCTTCATCCATGGAAGCCTGCTCCTCGTCGCTGGCCTCCACCAGATCGTTCTCAAAAATCAACTCCTGCAGGTCATCCTCCAGCTCGACAACCACATTCATTAAATGAGTCAGCTCTTCACTTATAAACTTAACTCTTTGTATTTTGCGCATTTTCGCCTTAAGAACCTGCAGCTGGAACCTCAGGAATGGTACACGTTCTTTGCTGGGCAACAGGGACATTTGATTTCGAATGGTTTCCACCTCCTGGTCTTCCTGGTCGACAGGCTCATCTTCAACACTTTCTACACTGGGCAACAAGGATATATTTTCTGTAGTGGTTTGCCCCTTTTCTTCTTGGGCGTCAGCTTTGGCATCTTCAACAGTCTGCATTGTTTCTTGGCCATTAGCTTTAACTGGATTCACACTCTTATCACTTCTATTTGGAGCTCTTGCTATACGTTTCTTCGACGAAGTTTGCCTTAATTCACCGGACATCAATTGATGTACCACTTGTTGGTCTGTGCTCTGAATAAGGGCTTCCTCCTCCTTAGTAAGTTTTAAAGGAATGGGCTTACCTTCCGTGGCTTTACCTTTAGTTTCAGCAGGTTTTTCTTGAATTTCTCTCAGCAGCTCTTTAATCATCTCCGGGTCTGCATTATCAGGGTCCAGACCCAGTTCTTCCATTATCTCGAGCACTTCCAATTTTTGTAGCTTATCATCGCAGTTTTTTAGCTCTGCCTCACGTTCCTGGCGCTCCACTTGTTTCATCCTGCGCACACGTTCTTTGTGTTTCTCCCTCCACTTGATTTCAGCCTCTTCGTTGTAATCTTCAATGATTTCAGACTGCCAGGGCTCTGCCATAGCGCCCTCCGCAAATGGCGCGTCCAAATTGTTTCTAAAATACGATCGTAAAAATTGAGCACTGCCAAATGCAAGTTCTGGATCAACTTACTGCCACAGGTTCGCTTCGGTCTCAAGCTTCTTCAAGCGTTCTTGCGCCAGCCGAAGGCGATGCTGGCATATTTCCTTGGCCTTATGCGCGGAGCAAGCCGAGAAGTATCCTTCGCTGTGGCTCACCATCAGCTCGTTTGTGTGTATGAGCTGGCCCGGCATCAAAGCCTTCCTGCCAATGGGCACCATAACCTCGACGCTGAGACTCTTGGCGAACATGTCCAAGTTTCGAATGGCGCTCTCATTATCGCTTTTGTATGTCTGCCAACGCTCCGTTTCCTTGACATTATCGTTGATGGCCTGAAACCAAACAATTTTGTAATCAATGTCCTTATTTAAATATGAAAATATTCAGAAACCTGCCGAAGAGCATCCTCGCGCCGGTCCATGTTCGCAGCAGTGCTGCCAATTCCGCTTTTTTCCCGTAAAATCTGGCTTTTTTTTATGAACAACTGCGGGAATAGTTTGGCAATTGCGGGAAGCGGGACTTCTGGATTTTTAGAATGGTATTTGGCTTTTTTCCGCTTTTTTTTAATGTTGCTATACTTGAATCAAAAAGTATGAGACTAGTCATATATTTGTATCGGTATTTGCAACTCCACCAATAGTTTTAAGAATACTTTCAACTCTATACCATTCTACCATTCCCATGTGCGCGAAAGTGAATGTCAACGTTTAACAATTTGTGAAATGCCTATACAATGTGTGCAAAAAAGAACAAAATAAGCGACATATTAGAGTATTTTAATGTTGAAAACATATCTGAAATTGAGCGTCAGTAAAACAATATTCACTTCGAAAAATGGGAAAACAACAGCGACACGAGAAAGTTTTGGAGTGAAGTATATTGTTATAAAGATTCTGCCGGAAACCGCCGATTTTTTGAACTGTCATCTTTTTCTCTCCAAATCCTTTCGCTACCGTGGTCGAACGCGGAAATTGAGAGAGTTTTTAGCCAGTTTAATCTGGTAAAACAGACCAACAGAATTCTGTGCATTAGGGAAAATATTATTGCAAGTGAAAGTACAGGTATGGCCTACGAAGACTAGGAAAATGCTGTTTCGATTATGATGTGCCCAAAAATTATCTTCGCTTGATTAGTACGACCAAGTCGTACGATTGCGAGCCTGAAGACAATTACGCTGAGTTAGACGAATTAATGGCCGTCTTACAGTAAAAACCCTATAAAATACTACAGAAATAAAAAAATTGGTAAACCCAAAAAGTACGCTTTTTTTTGGCTTTTTTCTGTAATTTTTCAGCGTTTTTTGTGTCTTTTACAAGTCAGAAATGGCTTTTTTTCCTGATGAAGAGTTGGCAGCACTGGTTCGCAGCGATTTAATCGAAAAAATATAGCAAACAACCATCAGAAATATACCGAAAATTACCTTATCAGTTTTAAAATATACCTTTAATATACTGACGGACACGACAAGATGAGATGCGTTGATATTCCATGATTTTGATATTCGGTTTAATATTACTAGCAAGCTAAGACTCTCAGCGCTGAACATATATTTTTCTACGATTAATTAATCAATTTCCTGAAAGAGTTGCTAATTATAAGTACTCGTTTTCATTTGAATTATTCATAAATAAGGTTTAATCAGATAGATTAATGTTTTACATGGGTAACTGTGTAGTTAGCGTGTGCTAACTACACATTTGCTACAAATTAACTACATAATTATATTAAATTCGACAGAGACCTCTAGCGAGAAAATATATAGATAAACGCGTCCTAAAAATAACTGGAAAATACTAAAAATATACGAAATATACTAAACAAACTATAAAAATATGCAAGGTTTCCCAATTTTGATATTCGGTTTAATATTACTAGCTAGCTAGGACTTTCAGCACTTAACATATAATTTTAGCCGATTAATGCCACCTCACAAGTGATGACACCCTCAATCTAACCTCACCGCAGCTGCCAAGCCCTTATCTTATCGGTGCTGCCAGCTCGGTTGAAAATGGATTGGACGCAGCACATAAATGGCCGACATTGCGGGTGATTTTAAATTTAATTTAAATTTAAGTGGTTTGGTTTTGTAAATTTATTTGTGTATTTGGTGTTTTGAAATTTAATCTAACAATAAATGTAGCTTAGCAGGTAAATAATATTTACTAAATATACATATAAAGTATGTACACTAATAAAATATATTTTGTGCTCAATTTGAGCTCAATTTTTGAGCAAAATCGTGCTTTTTTTCGCACGTCTGGTCTCTCAATTTTTTGACTGCGCTGATCTTCCTGATCCGTGCTGACGAGCTGATCTGCAGAAAATTGTTTGTGAACAAACGTGAGCAAGACGTAATTAGACGTAGTAATTAGTTAAGTTAATATTATGTAATATTGTGTGTGTGTGTGGTGTGTGCGCGGTTATTGCATTAATATTTGTGTAAAATATACTTCAAATATTTTACCGTACAATTTTACCAATGTGTGTGCATGCAGACGCCATAATTCTTGATATTTTTGACGACGCGACGCTACGATTTTTACGGTGATTTTGTCGTATGTGTGTATGTGTTCGGCACATTGTGAAAATTGTCGTATGTATGTGTGCATGTGTTCGTTTGCGGCAAGTTGCGATCTAATTTTTTGTTTCTTTATTGCAGATTATGCCGATTTGTTATTGCGGTGATGGCGGTGGCGATGGCGGTCGCGGTGGCGGACTTGGTGGCCGTGGAGTTGGTGTCCGTGGACCACGAGGCTCCTACGCCGCTAGGATCGAGAGGCGTTCTATGATCAGCAATAGAGCATATGAAATGATCGCTGCCGCCCACAGAGGCTTAGATAATGCGAATGCCCAGGAGGGGCGGAATTTATGTATGCAAAATACATCCGTAAAACTGGAAACAATAACTCGTATTTAGCGGAATCGTTAACTTAGCTTAATTGTAGGTCTTGTTGCGCCCTCGAGAGTGCCACACACACACCATACACACACACGAAACCAGCTGCTTCCAGAAGAATGTGCCCCTCACATAGAATAGAAGGATGAAGGCCAGGTAGTAGTCGGTCTGCACCTCTGGCGCATTGGCTAGCTTGGCAAGCTCGGTGAGCGTTCGCAGCAGGATTTGTGGATGTATGCTGTTGGGGTCCACGGTCTTTACGTTGGTGTGGCGCATGTCACCACCAGCACAGCGGCAGCAGCCTCCGAAGTTAACCAGATCCCGGCTGCCATTCCCCAGACGCACATTGAGCAGATGCAGAGAATGTCCCTGGCATCGCCAAATGGAAATATTTCACTGGAGGAGGAGAACCGCCAGCTTGTGCAAAGTGTGTTTGGACGAGGAGGTTGGGGTGGTGTTCTTACCCTGCGGTCACTTGGGTAAGTAATGCCCTATCTGTGTTCGCTGTTATCTCAACTTTCGTCCTGCAGCGACGTGCGCCCCCAGCGTAGCCAACTGTCCCATGTGCCGGGCCGACACTTCTGTCGTAGAGCAGCAGCCGATGGCATACATCTATACATATACAGTACAGTACATATTAGATTAAAACTAAGGAGACGTTGCTGCTAGGTTACTTATTAAATTTATTTATACCAAACGTCTTGGCGTACTGTTCGTACGAGGCTGTGTCGAGGCTGTGAATTTGATCCTCCAAGTCAACGCGGAATTTTGTTAATACACGATTTTCGTTGAGTAGGAGTTTCGCCATCTTCCCAGTGCATTTTTCAAAGTTGCATTCTTCAATTTCTTCTTCCAATTTCGAACGGATTTCGTTGGTTATATTTTCGCTTGCTTCTTTCATCGCCTTGTCCAGCTTATGAGCAGTCTCGGGAGTGATTTCTTTCAAGATTTCTTTGACGACTTTTAAAGGGGACTCTTGGCTTTTATGCACAGCAAGCATACATATGTTTTTCACATTATGTTTTTGGGCCTCAAATGGGCAATGTTTGCATTTATGGCAATTAATTGTATGGCCAAATATGCAATTTAGTCCTACATGTTGTCTCAACGTTTTTTTCAAAAAAACTCTTTCGCAATAAAAGCATTCAATCTGGTTTTTTTTTGATTTTTTTACGTTCTGGAGAATCTGGTTCGCTCTAAAAAATATATATATAAATGAAAATATAAAATATATGTAGATATCGATCTACTTACATCGCTGGAACTTGTTTCAGCCAATCCATAAGTCTCCATATGTGTTTCGAACGTCATTGGAATACCGTGATTGCCCGGGCGCTCTTGCCATGGAAGTTGTAGTATTGCCTCTGGTGCCTCTCCCACGGGACGGTCTCCCACACGGTCGGGAGAGTGGTCTCCGTGGTCCGGAGAGTCGTAGCGGCCCCGACTTGGCGAGCGCGATGACGACGCAATTCGACGTGAGCTTGATTTGCTGTTTTTCCCTGCTTCCTCGCCATTTCCACTGCCT